>MU834074.1:0-49700 GCA_029204225.1 Diphasiastrum complanatum | reverse complement strand
TGCATCCATTTGATGAAAAATCTGAGACCTTGCATTTCATGTCTACTTGCATTATGCATTGATCTGAAGATGAGATGCAATGTTCTAATGCCTTGGATGGGCATTTTTGTTGAATAGTGTCATGAGGGTGGTATTGAGAGGAAATATGAAAATTTGGAATGGATAAAACATTACCAATGGGGAGGTGAGTGAAGAAAAAAAAAAAACACCTATTGATGATTATGGATCTATGTCGAAGACATCTGTTGCTGCTGAAGACCGTCTTGGACCTTTTATTGAGAGTATTTGTGAGATCTTTTGAGTGATGAGTGGAAAAATGAGTGGAGAGAATATGATGAGTGTTTTCTATTTTGTTGTTCATAAGGTCTTGAGAATTATGATTGGATCATAGATTTTCTTTGGTAAGAATAGAAAACATCAGATCTCATTCAAAATCTATCTATGAGAGTAGAAATGTGAGGTATAGCATGAATATTTGCTTGAAAAAAAAAATCTATCTATTATTCAAGGGAGTGAATAGGTTTTTATGAGAATGAGATATATTCACAATGTGAATGACGAAGATCCAAGTTTTAGAATAGGTTGCATTGCACGCACTACATTATATGAAGAC
Organism: Diphasiastrum complanatum; assembly: GCA_029204225.1. Classification (NCBI taxonomy): domain Eukaryota; kingdom Viridiplantae; phylum Streptophyta; class Lycopodiopsida; order Lycopodiales; family Lycopodiaceae; genus Diphasiastrum; species Diphasiastrum complanatum. The sequence continues at coordinate 49,087 of MU834074.1, read as the reverse complement.
CTAGACACAAAGCTAAGAAACTGCATTCATATCTTGTTACGACAATGAAGATTGCATCAACATTACCCAACAAATGATTTGATGGGAGTGGGAGCATATTTTCTTCAGACACGGGTTGGATGTAATGCAAAATTTTTATTCTCGATAAAGACAATGTTGCTGAAAGATCTAAAGGTTGAATCAATGGCCTTTGGATTTATGTTGTTGAATAATAATGGTTAGCATCACACTATATTGTGTGCTGAGCCCATTAATTGATGAAGAAAAACTTGAGATGCTGAAAAGATGAAAAGATCGTAAAGCTAAATCAATGGCTTTATGATACAAAATCAAATGTCAAAGACTATTCCCTCTGTTCGCGGGGACGCTTCACATTTAAGTGGGGGGGAAAGATGTAGTGCATTTTTCTGGTCAAAATTTCAAAATTTCAGCAACTACAATCATTGATGTTGATTTTCTAGAAGAAAATGTGCTAGATGTATCTCATATGTGCAAAATCTGCTATTATGCCACTTTTTACTGATATACGAATGTGGCTATGTTAAAGAGTAGCTATGAAATTCTATGGCATGTTCAAATGTCATAATCAGTTTTCAAATGATAGTTATATCAGACAAATTAGCGCTATTTTTACTACGTTATTATTCTTAGTAAGTTTGTTAAATAGCAATAAGCTATTTTTAGCAACACTCATAAGTGACTTTGATGGATGACAATATCGACAGTTGCTAAGTAGTTTTATTAAATGGCAATTTTTCACCATATTGCAATGATGAAATGTACATTATATCATGATTAATAAAAGATGCCCAGGTACCTTTAAGGCACTGACTTAAGTTTCAAAGAAAGGTCTAAAGGCTAAGGGTCCTGCAAACAACGACAATCAAAGTTCAGTTCAAGATGAAGACAACAAACCAGCGAAATACGACAATTAAATCAATGATTGTGACAAATGATACCCTTTTGAAGATTAAGGATGTCCTTGAAGAATTAGGATCATGACCTTATCATACAGGTGAAACTGCTTAGAAGACATTCAAGTGCCTTGGACAAAAGAATTTTTGAAGTCGATACAATGGGGAATATTGTAATTCAACATGATTGATGACTTTCAAAATTATTTGGAGAGGCCCAAACCATATTCAATGACATTTTTGCCAAAATGAAACAAAGAAATGTTATGAGATCTACTAATAGCCTTATTGAAGGTTAGTTTTGAAGAACTCACCCTTGTGAATGTTGTTGGAAGAGGATACACCAAGGACTACTGGTTAATTCAAAGCCAACAACTCCTTAATCGACATATGTCAAATGGACTTAAAAATTGTTTTAAAAATGAGTAAATTCGAATTCTATGGAAGGGATTCAATGGAAAACAAGAATACGATGGTGTTTGAAAGTGAGAGGTTGGTAACTGCCTTGTTCTCTCTCTCACGAGGATTGGAAAAGGAGAAGCATTGATTAATTCATTCGTTCCAGTGTAGAGGAGAGGCTTGCTTTTGTTATGAGCGAAGAGCATTCTAGTAATCTGGTTATGAATAGAGGCATAGATTCTTCTACTGCATTCTCTTTCTTAATGATTTGATATTATGTTGATTGATCCTGGAATATGATCATGGAGAAGACTTTTATGCAGATCTACCCGCGCTCCTACCTATAGCTCTCTTGTTGGTCAGTCTGCGCTGGACAGAGATTTATCTCTCCTTTTCTATCTGCGCTGGACAAACATACCTTGGATCAAACATTCATTCGGAGTAGAGAAGAGTTTCTTGTTTTTTTTGGTGATGAGCAGAGAGTATTCGAGTATTATGGTGATGACAAGAGTCATGGATTCTTTTGCTGCATTCTCAGTGATAGTATGTCGATTGATCGATCCTTGAGTATGAAGATGGCAAGAACAAATTTCATTCAAATCTGTGCGCTCTCTTTCCTATTGTTTTTTTGTCAGTCGGATCTCCCTGTCTGAATGCATTGAACAGACAATCATTTATCTCTCCTCTGCACCTATCTCTCTCTCCCAAAACCGTACCTCTCTCTCGCTTCCTCTCTCAGCGCAGTCAGCACGTTTCTCTCTCTCTCTCTCTCTCCCATCTGTGCCTTTCACTTTCTCTGTGACTGACCACTTACTCATTCACTCTCAGTACAGCCATCACTCCATCGCTATCATCTACGTCTACCTACATCTCTCTTACAGGACTCACTATCTATCCCTCTCTTTCAGCTGTCTACTGTCACGCATCCCTCTGAGGTCTCTACTAGCTTTCTCTACTCTTCGCTACCACATCCATTCTGTCTGATTTGCGACTTCTTGAAATTGGAAGAAGATGACCCGACAAAGTAAAAGATTGGAACCGGCAGTGTGAAAGAAATTTGGTGCATTTACAGAAAATATTCAAAGTGACTTTGAAACAATGAATTACCTATTGGACCAGACATGCTGAGAAAAAGACCTTAGCCTATGGACAGTCTCTTGAAACTTAAGTCAGAGTAAAAAGACTGAGGTAATTTTCATTGCTCGTCTCTGTTTTTACTCAGGTCCTAAATCACTTTATAATACAAATAGAAGATGAGTAAATGTTATTCCGTGTATTATTTCAATGACTATGAATGGAATTCAAGAATGGGAATCTGATTAGTCTATGTATACTAAATGTGTAATGTAGTAAGAGATGACTAACAAATTTACCTTCTGCAGTAAGAATTATAGTTTTATAGTCAGTAATAATTCACTGATTTACTATCTGAGGTAAAAAAAACAGACAACATAAAAATAGATATCAGTTTCTATTTTGGTTTACAGAATATGCTTTATGCTTAACAAACATAATGGCAATTTACAAGCATAACAAATCTCATATTGCTGATCCATTGAAAAACATGGAAAAGCTACCGCTCAAAGTGGTTGAAAAACACCATTAGAGCTATATATATATTATATATATCCAAAACCACATACATTATCATGACAAAACCATTGAAAAAGATGGTCAAGCTTTCGTAGATAGATCATGGCAATTGCATCAAAGATTGAATCAAATTAAGTTTGCTTGATTGGAGAGAATACCATTTATATTATTGAAAAGAATATTTGAGATGGATTACTTATGAGATGAATGGGTTCAAACTTAAGCTATCTTCTAGTATAATCTATGGCAATATCCGAACTAGAAACCCAATGACTAGCTTCATAATCATACCAGAACCCCGCCACTTGATCTTGCCCTTTAGACCACTTACTTTTGGTTTTGCCCTTTGTGAACATAGCATCCTCTTGAAGTGTTGATATAGATCCACCTCTTGCTTGAAGCCTATATTCCTCATTGATCAAGATCTCTTGAAGATCCATCAAACTTGGCAAAGTCTTTTGAATAGCAATACTTTGAACAATGTTAGCATGAGCATCCAACAAGCCATTAAGAATTACTTGAATAAGCTCTCCTTCCTTAATGCTTTCATCAATGCAAGCCAGCTCATCATTCAATGATTTCATTCTCAAAACAAAAGTACTTGGACTTTCTTCATTCTTTTGCAAACAAGAAAAGATTTGCCTTCTTAGAGTCAACACTCTAGAATTAGACTTGGATTCATAAAGCTTCTTCAATGAATTCCAAGCTTCCAAAGATGATGTGCACTTACCAACTTCCTTGAGAAGTTCATTGTTAACATTCATCTTTATCATGTGTAGAGCCTTCTTAAACCTCTTGTCATACCTCACTTGATCTTGTTGTGTTGTTGGTCTCTCTTCCAAACCTACAACAATATCCAAAACATCTTTTATCTCAAGAAGTGACTCCATCCTCACTTTCCACAATGAATAGCTACTTGAGGTAAGCCTATCATTGGCTTCCAACATGACTCCAGTTGAGGTTGTCATGTAGCAATGACCTGATCTTCTCTTTCAACCTGTTTCAATGCACAAAGCACTCCTTTGAACAACAACAAATGCTCTCAAAAGAAATCACCAAGATTTGAAACTATCTCAAAAATTCTCTTCTAGAACTTATACCAAGCAAATCAACACATAGAATCATGGAATCTTGATCAACCTATGATCTATCCTCAATCTAATGACTTTTGCCACTTCTTGAGATTGAAACACACTCAAATTAGTTCCAGCAACCTCACTATCTAGAGATCCAATCAAAATTAGGGTTTTGACAAAATCACAAAAAATTGATTATTCTAAATCTACATGCAAATGCCTGAAAATTTGATATGCAATCTATAAGCCACCACTTAGGCTGATCCAATGATCCAAAAATCGGCCAAATCCAATATGTGAAATGAAAAATCAGAATTGATCAAACTTATAGACTTATATAGGGTTTTGGTCTACAGAAGGTCCAATCTACAAAAGCAAGAAACTTGATTTTGATGTAGAATCCTCTCTAGCATGCTCTAGACTTGATATCTTCACCAAATCATTGATAGATCTGATTTCTTCCTTCATAACCTAAAACACAAGCTCTGATACCATGTGAAGGATCTCAGATCCTTAAGATCCAATCCACTTAAATGATCTTTGGTTAGAAAGAGAAATACACTACCAATCTCACCAATGTAGAAAAATCAGCATCTACACACAAAATGAGATGCAAACACTAATAGAACTTGATCAAACTTGAATGAAATGATAAATTATTGTTGATGTCCATACAAAACCAGCAAGTTACTGTATTTCACACGTGTGGATCCAAAAATAACAATAAATGACCATTCTACACATAGATTTGCAAGCAATCACCAAGATAGTGCACCAATGGATAGTAGAACCCAAGAGAACCATGTACAAGCATGAAATGAGATAGAGAAGAGATAATATAGCTCTCTCCACGAGTTACATCCTTTTATAGCAGGTCCAAACCCTATTTGGCCACTTGGCTTTCCCTCCAAAATACAAACCCTACTATTTTTGGGTCTAGATTCAATGTACCCAGCTATTCAAATTTGAATCTACTCAAACTCGCATTATAACTTTCCCACACTTTCAAAAAGTGTTTATTCAAATGACATTTAGACTAATGAGCTTTGAAAAGTCAATCTTTAAGTCTAAAACAAGCTTTGGCTTCAATATGCCAAATATGATGAAACTAGTTGAATCTTTCACACAAACTAGCTACATTGTCTTGCAATATCTTATTGTTGGAGTTGTACTAGAAATCTTGGCTGGTTTTGCTGATGGAAATGAAGCTAATGGAGGTTCATTATATCACTCATCCATGATCAAGTTCTCAAGTGTTGAGCTACTTGATGCCAATGTTTGGAGATTGTCAATTTTTGGTGAATTCATGGTCATTTTCTTGTGTCAAGTAGATCTTGAAGATGGACTAGTTCAACCTACTTGGTTTATGGAGTCATGTGGTGCTGGATTTACATCATTGATGTACTCACCTACTCATGGATTTCCAAGGTTGGTTGGTTTCTTGTGGCAAGATGGAGATGGAGGCTCATTCATGGAGTTTTATGGTGGAGACATATCAAGAAAGGACAAAGTTGGAGGAGACAAGCAAGAAAATGGTCATTACTCACATTTATTGTTTGGATGCTGTAATTTTCCAGAGAGTTTAAAGTTTGGAACATGGAGGAATCATTTCATTCACATTCTATTTGGTTATTCATGTTTTGGTTATATCTTGATGTGAAAAATTGATGTAAGAAATAGCGAAGCATCCAATTTGGACACTATTCTCTATATCAATTATGAAAGATACTTTAGAACCTTAGAAAGAAGATCTATACTTAGGATGGGGATCATTCTAAAGTTGGATCAAAGTAGTATGGTTAAAACTATGCCAAAGCTAGTTGAAGAGGGAGTGTGAGAGATTTCAACTAGTTTAGTCTAGTTTAGTCATATTTTGGTAAATTGTCAATATGAGGCCAGAACTCATTTTAGACTTAGAGATAAAATTTTTGAAGTTATATTAGTTTACAATACATTCAATAAACACTTTTTGAAAGTGTGAGAAAGTTGGTAGCCGAGTTTGAGAGAGATTCAAATTTGAACTTTGCGTACTTTGAATCTAGACCCAAAAATAGTAGGATTTACATTTTGGAGGGAAAGCCAAGTGGCCAAATAGGGTTTGGACACTCTACAAAAGGATGTAACTCATGGAGAGACACATCTTCTCTCTTATCTCTCTCATTTCATCATTATACATGGTTCTCTTTGGGTTCTACTACTCATTGGTGCACTCTCATGATGTTATCTTGCAATTCTATGTGTAGAATGATCATTTATTGCTGTTTTTGGTTCCACACGTGTGAAATATAGTAGGGTAATATAATTGTATGGATAAAAACTATATTTTATGCTTTGGTTCATGTTTGATCAGTATCTCTTAGATTTTGCATCTCATTTTGTATGTAGATGCTGATTTTTCTACATTGGTAGGATTGTTGGTTTGCTCCTTATTGTAACCAAAGATCAGGGACATGGATTGGATCTTGAATGATCTAAAATCCTTCACATAGACTTGGTCACTTAAATCATTCTTCTATACAACACATGTCTAAGCGGTCTATTGTACTTGATCTCGACTATCCACATAGGAAAGTCGCATTATCTATCTATCAAGACTGTATAGTTGGTAATCAGGCTAGTAAACATTTTAGATCAAGCCATCAACATTTTGCTAGAGGATTGTTGGATATTGTACATACAGACATTTGTGGCCCAATGCAGAATCCTTCATTAAAAGATGCAAAGTATTCTATTACCTTCATTGATAAATTTTCCAGAAGGATAATGCTGTACTTTATCAAGAAGAAATCTGAAGCTTTCAACTGCTCCAAAATCTTCAAGGAGCTTGCAAAAAAAGAAACTGGTAAGAAGATCAAAGCGTCGAGGTCCAACAATGGTAGATAATATATATCTACTGAATTCAAGGAATACTGTCAGAGCCAAGGCATTGAACAATAGTTTATCAATTCCTATTCACCTTAGTCAAACAACTTACTTGAGAGGAAGAATCATACTCTGGTCAAGTCAGCCAAATGCATGCTAGCACATGTGAAGATTAGTAGAATAATATCTTTCTATCTCGAGTTTTGGGGCCATGCCTATCTTATTTCCATTGTATACTTTATTGTACATAAAGGTATGTGAATTGAGCACATAACCTTCTAGAATAGGTCGAGTTTGAGTTAGGTAGATTCAATCTTGATGATGTCATGCAAAAGTTTAGATGACATGCAATGTCATTCAGTGTGCATGCAAGCAACATGCAATCAGTGCATGCAACATGCAAAGTAGTTTTCATGATCTACACATGTCTAGGCAATTTTGAGAGATGACATGCAGTACATGCAATATTCGTGCATGCAGTTATACATGTGAATCTCTGTTAGTTGAGTTAACTAAGTTAAGTTGACTTTCCATGCAACTCCACTATAGGAATTCGAGCCTCTTTGATGTAGAGAAACTTTGGCATGTTTTGCCATATTGTGAATATTGACATTTTGGTGTTTTGGGCTCATTCTCTCTCTACCCGAGTTTTATGTGTTGATTCTATCTCTCTACCCGAGAGTAGGCTGTTTTTCCCATACTGAGCACTTAGAAATATTTCTGGCATTCTTTTCTCATATTAAGAAGTTAGTTTTTTCAGTCTGATGTATGCCATTGTGCTCTTGCCTTAGAATTTTCAAGTAATCTATTCATTGATCAGTCTTGTGCAATCACAACACCTCATTAAGATCCTGTAAGGTGTGTGGTGAAGTTCACATGTGCTAAAAACTTCACATGGTATCAGAGCTTCATGCTTTGTAGAGGTGAGGGTGTATACATCAAAACATTAGTGCTTTTGCTTGCAGGAATCGGATTTGGGAGAGGAATCCAAACTCGCTGACAAACAAGCCATCTGTGGACCATAAGTGGACCAAATCAAGCCTGATCTGCTCCAGCTGAGCCCTATACAGACAAAGAGCTCACACGTGTAAAATTAGCCTTGTTTGAGTGCTACTTCTCAAGGAATGATCCAAATTTGATGCTCTATAGCTTGTTGGATAGATATTGAAGAGTAGAATGAGTTGCTCGAGTTTCTAAATCAATTTGATTTGTTTTTAGAAGAGTTTTAGACAATCAGAGAGTTTGGGAGGGTACTCATCTCGTGTGATATGCCAAAGTGAGCATACATCAGTTCTTTTCACCAATTTCTTCAATTTTCATTATCAATCAAGTAGGATTGGATAAAAGTGAGTGTTGTGAGGTCTTAGACTTTTCATTTCACATAAATTATTGTGTCTGAGTTGAAAGTAAGTTCCTAGAAAGTTCATCAGTTCTTTGAAACTCGTGGGAGAGTTAGACTTCATACTTGCATGTGCTTCATTTCTATGATTGAAGCAAGATCCAAATTCAAGATAGATTGATTTTTTAGTTGAGAGCTAGATCTCACATTCTGTTGTTAGATTCATAGGTTGGATCAATATTATAAGTGTTAGATCCTAGGTTGAGATAGCAAGCAACATTTTCAACTTCATCTTTGTCATTACTAGAATTTCTCATAGAGAAAATTTTTCATCTGGTTTTTTGGAGCATAGTGAGAGATTAACATCTTCCAATTATGCAATGTGGAAGATTAGAATGGAATCATTATTGATTCTACAGGATGTTATGGACATTGTGAGTGGTGCTGAAGAAGAACCTGTAGCACCTAATGAAGCTGTAGCATTCAATAACCAGAACTGCTCTTCATTTTATAAAAATGAATGCCACAAATGAAGTGTTAAGAGATATCAGTACATGCACCACTGCCAAGGAGGCTTGGGACACTCTCAAAGCAATCTATGAAATTAATAATACTTCTAGATTGCTTACACTTAGAAACCAAATCTTTCTAAGTTATCAAAGAGTAGATGAGAGTGCTTCATCTTATGTAATGAGAGTAAAGGATCTTCATCAAGAGTTAGTTGGTATTGGAGATGCTCTTAAGAATACTAAACTTGTTCAAGTAGTCCTTAATGGACTTAGAGATGAGTATGACAATATTGTGCAAACTTATGCTGTCAAGGAGGAACTTCAAGGTGTTCTTATTGCTGAAGAAAGCAAGCAAGAGAACAAGATGTTGAGGATCAACAGAATCTCATTGAAAGATGGTGGAGATGACAAAGCACTCTTCACCAAGGACAAGTCAAGAGGCAAGGGCAAAGGTCAACAACACTTCAAGAAGGACAAAGCCAAAGAAAGTGGTGAGGATCAATCCTCACAAGTTGCAACATCCAGTGGCAAGAAGAAGTTGGCAAAGATCAAATGTTTCTTCTATGGCAAGAAAGGCCACAATGCATCAAACTGTTTCAAGAAGAAGAACCAATCTAAGCTAGCTAGCCTTACTAACGAGGATGAGTGTGAAGGTGTTGAGAGTGAAAGAGAGGATTCTTTAATGATGTCTAGTTTTTCATCTTTTCCTTTCAAGAATGAAGAAATCTGGTGGATAGATAGTGGTGCAAAAGCCATTAGGCTAGAAGCATCTCTGCCTAAAGAATTTTGGGGAGGAGCAGTTGCATGTGCAAATTATCTTTGTAATAGGCTTCCTAATCTTGCAATAGAAGGAGGAACACCATTTGAGATTTTGTATAAGAAAAAACCTAAGGTAGATCATCTTAGGATATTTGGCTGTGTATGCTTTGTGCATGTACCTTTAGAGACTAGGAAGAAGGATGATCCTAGTGATGTTAAAGGAATTTTTGTAGGATATGCATCTACTAAAAAAGCATATAAAGTATATCTTTCCTCTACTGACAAGAATGTGAAAGGAGACATCTCGAAACATTTCGAGATCGTGGATCTGGGAGAAACCAGGTGTTACCTTGGCTTGCAGATTGAAAGGGACGAGATCTAAATGAGGGGTCAATGTTTCATGGACCTTTTTGAAACGCCTTTTTGAAAAAGGTTTGAAACGGGTTTGAAACGGAAAGAATTGGCAACCCTGGGAATAAATTGGCGAATCAATTTTAGGATTTTTTTTTTTTAAGGAATTCTTTTTAGCCTTTTATTTCTCCACCCTACCAGCAACGCAAGCAGTAGATGCTAGCTAGCAGGAGCTGTGCAAACAACAGCTACTGTTGCAGCAACCAACAACAGTAGTTGTCGCCGCCGCCTCTTCCTTTGCTTCCTCCTCCTCCCAGCTTCTATCCCTTCCTTTCAATAGATCTAAATCTACTCCATCTGACCCATCATTATTTTCTCCCTCCCCTTCTTTCAACTCAATCTATACTTCCTCTCAAGAACCCTACACACCCCAAAAGCAGTTGAATCCTACATTGTTGCCAACATCAACGTGATACTACAAGATTTTCAGGGTGGTTTGAAAGTGAAGCTGAATATGGTCAAAATGGAACAGTCCCATCTTTGGAAAGGCAATATGAAATTGCAAACAGAAGTAGACACGCTGAGACAAGAGCTTCGTGCAAAACCAAATCTTGCTACACCGGAATCGTCTATCAAAATCAAGGAATTGGAAGCTAAGATCGAGCAACAAAAGGGGCAGGCTATGTCTTGGACAATCGTGCTTAATCAAGGAAGTAAGTCTACTGCACCTATTTCCTCGGTTATCTCAGCTACTCTTACAAAAGAAAGGCTATGTGAAAGCAAAGCTCTCAAATATTAGAGTACGTGGCATTTTGGAAACTCAAAATGCTATAGAGGAGGCAAAAAGCTTTCTTGACATTTGTTTTACCTCAGCCACCGGCCGTAAGGATGCTTTGCGGCAAAGGGCCAAATTGGAGAACACACAACTTTTCATGGATAATGATCTTACCTACATACAGGTGGCAAAAAGATGTCACTTTCCAAGAAGCTTTGGGGTGGTCCCTTGGCATAGGTGCATCCCGGGGCCCCGTCCACACTTGTTACATATTGGGGTTTGAAATTGCAATGGTATATACTCATCCTCCATTGCCGGAGTCCTTATTGATTTTATTACAGGGAGAGACATTCTATTCTTTATGGAGACACATGAGAGCCAAGTCAGAGGAATGCCAACATTTTCAATATAGAGATGGGACTCAGTATATAGGACAGAGATGAGAGCCATGAGTGGCAGGGGTTCAAGTGGAGTCGCATGCTTATATTGGAAGACATTACTTGCAACAGAATCTTCTTCAATATCTTTGGAGAGATTAGCTTGCTTGAGTTGGTTTTTCGTCTTAAAGCAATTAGAGACATGAACATGAACATGTACGTTATATTTGGTTTTGCCCTTCCCATCTCATTTTGGGGAGAAGCTATAACATGTGCTAATTACTTGTGTAATAGACTTCCTAGTAGTGCTATAGATGGGATCTCACCTTGTCAAGCCTTGTTTGATAAGAAACCCAATGTAAAAGATTTTAAGATCTTTGGATGTATTTGTTGTGTTCACATCCCTTTGGAGACTAGAAGGAAAGAAGATGCTACCTCCTTCAAAGAGATCTTTGTTGGCTATGGAGAAAATAGCAAGGGCTATAGGATATATGGTCCTATATCCAAGAAAGTAAAGGTAAGCAAGGATGTACTTTTTGATGAGTCACAATTTTCTAAGAGCTTGTCAAATGGATCTAAACCATTGTGCATTGAAGATCTTGACAAACCCGAGGAGGATCTTGAAAAACCCAAGGATGGGGACATGGATCCAAGTCAAAAGGGGCCAAGAAGATCATCAAGAAGCAAGGCCGAGCCCTCAAGGCTCACCTATGTGGACAAGGGAAAGCAAAAGGAAGAATCTACACCTTCTACCTCTTACTCCTTCTTAGCTACATTGCTTGAAGAACCATCATCTTTTGAAGAAGCATATAAATCTAAAGTTTGGAGAGATGCAATACACCATGCCTGATCATCTTGAGTAGATGACAATACAGATAAGAAGATGCTAGAGTCTTCAATCTCACCCTCATCGACAAGGTTACCTGCTTGTTTTGGTTTTCCTTTGCCTTGTTCCGCCAAGAATTTGCAACATTCACTCTTCCAATGGCCCTCTTTACCACAATGGAAGCACTTGCATTTCTTCTTGGTCTTACTGGAAGATGCAAGTAGAGTATGATGCATTAGAAGAAAATCATACGTGGAATCTTGTAAATCTTCCAAGAGGGAAGAAACCACTTGCATGTAAGTGGATTTATAGAATAAAGTACAATCAAGATGGATCTATTAGTAAGTACAAAGCTAGGCTTGTTGCTAAGGGATTTCTCTCAAATAAAAGGATTGGATTATGAAGAAACATTTGCACCTATAGCTAAGCTTGTAACTATTAGATTAATCATTTGCATTGCTACTTTGTTCAAGTGGGATATCTACCAAATGGATGTGACAAATGCCTTCTTGAATGGCTTCTTAGAAGAGAAAATCTACATGATGCAACCCGAGGGCTTCGTCAAAGTTGTGCTACTTAAGGAAGAGCCTATATGGCTTGAAGAAGAACCCAGAGCTTGGTACTCTAGGTTGCATGATTTTCTCTATTCTCTTGGCTTTGTACTAAGTGCTTATGGACCTTCTTTATATTTCAAATGTAATGAAGGAATGATCATCATTTTGGTACTTTATGTTGATGACATCATTTTGACAGGAAATAATGATGAAGGCATAAGCAAAGTAAAAGTTGATTTATCTAGTGAGTTCAAGATGGTAGATCTAGGCTTCCTAAAGTTTATACTTGGGATAGAAGTGTCTAGAAGTAGCAATTGTACTTTCATAAGTCAATCTAAGTATGCTACTTCCATTCTTGAAAGATTTGGTATGAAAGATTGTAAAGGGATTGACACCCCTACGGAGCATGTTGTGAAAGCAACTAATGAAGGTGATGAAGCATCCTTTGAGGACATCACCGTCTTTAGGAAGCTTATAGGCTCTATAATCTATTTGACCATCGCTAGATCTGACTTAAGGTTTTGTGTAGGCAAGTTGAGTCAAAGTATGCAAGCTCCTTTAGTTCATCATTGGAAAACTGCCAAGAGAGTACTTAGATATGTTTCTAGTACTAGATTTTTTGGCATACTTTATGAAGGATCTAACTTGCACTTCAGAGCCTACCCGGATTCAGATTTTGCAGGTGACAAGATGGATAGGAAGTCCGTTAGTGCATTTGCAACATTACTTTGTGGAGGAGTAATATCTTGGCTTTCCAAAAAGCAAGATACAATCTCACTATCTTCTTGTGAAGCCGAGTACAAGGCATTGACTTCAACAAACAAAGAGCTCCTATGGCTAAGAAGACTCTTGATGGAACTACATGTGCTAGAGGCCGAGGAGATCCCTTACATATTTTGTGACAATCAAGCTTCTCAACAAATTGCTTCAAATCCTATCTTCAATGCTAGAACAAAGCATATTGAGATAGCTCATCACTTTGTGAGGGAGAAGGTACAATCCAAGGAGGTGCAACTACATCATGTACCATCATCCGAATGCATAGCTGATATCTTAACCAAGCCATTGTCCAAAGATCCATTTTTTTAAGTTAAGATATGCTCTTGGAATTGTTGATAGATGTACATTAGATTTGCCAAGTTAGAAGTGAGGAGGAGTGTTGAAAATTGTCACTTCTCACTTGACATTGGTAATTGTAAATATTGATCAACCATTAGAATAATGTTGATGATATGATTTCACATGTGTGGAGCCTGTTCCCACGTGTAAAAGGATGTACTTTTCATGTTTGTATATATCTAAATTAATTCTGTATCAATCTAGTTAGTGTGAACATGATATGACTAGTTTTTAGTCAAGTTGACTAGTCACCTAGAAATTAGCTTTTCCTTGCATGTGCATGAGTAAATGCTCCCACATGGCAAGTGGATGTTCACACGTGTGTGTAGAGTACTAGAAGATAAGACTTGACCATTTTCCTTAGATCCTATTTTGTAGAGAATATTCCTATATTCTAGGAGACTAGCTTTCTGGATTTTAGCCATATTCTACAAGGTCAACTTTGGATAAGGATCAAGGATGGATCAAATGGATAGATGTGAGTGATGTGGCACTCTTCACACATGTAAAGACCTGCTAGACTGTACCAGACTCGTGGATGTACTTGATCCATAAAAGGATCATCATTTTTCTAAGAAGATTGATGAATCTTCTCTCTTTTCTCTCCTTAGCAACTACAAATGACAGCTTAACCTAAAGGATAAAATCCTAATCTAAATCTCCTCCTCTAAGGCTCCTGGAGGGCCTGGATTAACTTAGCATGTTGCCAGATAAATAATGTACAATACAATGTGAAGTAACACAGAACACGAAACCACACAAGGGAGAACACTCAGAGAGGAAAGATAGGCATGTATTGCAAATGAGGTTCTTGTCTAAAATGGACTCTTCCACTCCTATATATACTTGGAGTGGTGGTCACTTGCAAAAAGGCACTATGGGACAAATAGTCCTCATAGGCTAACTTAACTTTAAATCACATTCATGCCATGAGACAAACTCCCAATAGGCCTTTCTGACTAATTTTTACATAACTTGAAATCACATATCTATGTGTAGTGCCCATGACAATTTAAACTTAGAATTAAACAAATCAAGACAGTAAAGATAACATAAAAGCCTAAACTTGATGGGCAAGTTTTATGTTTAAATCCTATCCTGCTTGTGTTCACAAATTCTCTGAATCTGTGAACACGGGTCTTTGTGTTTCTTTACTTCTTCGTTCTTCCTTTGTTCTTCTGTAGTTACGGTTCTTAAGGATCTTCTTCTTATTAGAATAGTTACTAAACAAAAGTGTTACTCAGGTTGCAGCGTGTACTTCCCAGCCTGTCAGTGGGAGTCACGGATCCAATACTCAGCTACATGCATTAACCAGCCATGTAACAAGACATAGCTCAAGAAGATCAACATTCTAAAACAGTGAGCAATCCTACCACTATCTACTAAGTCAAAAAGCGATCAAGCAACCACTGATGCACAGAACGAGAGAGCACCCAGATCTTTTGGAGAGCCAGAAAATCGCTAGTAGATCGTCGCCAGAGAGCTCCAGAGTTCGCACTTTGCTGAGGTGCAAATGGCGTCGAGGTGATGGCATTTATGGATGCCGTCGGCTGGGTTTGGGTGCGATGGGACGTGTTTGTTTGTTGGATTTTGAATGAGAAGCGTCAGTCGAGATTTGATGGAGTCGCGTCGGTTGAAATCTGAGAGAGTCGCGTCAGTCGAGATCTGAGATAGTCGCGTCGGTCAAAATATGATAAAAATCCATCAATTGAGATTTGAGCGGATCCCGTCAGTTGAGATTTGAGCGGATCCTGTCGGTTGAGATTTGAGCGGATCCCGTCGGTTGAGATTTGAGCGGATCCCATTGGTTGAGATTTGAACGGATCTCGTCTGTTAAGATTTGAGTGGATCTCATCAGTTGAGATTTGAATGGATCTCGTTGGTTGAGATTTGACAAAATCCCAATATGAAGGAATGGATCTGTGTGATGCAAGTGAAGAACTTCAAGCAGAAAATATGACTGTGGCCCGAAGTAATATACCACGCACGTGGTGCTTGTTTCAGACCATAAAGCACTTTCTTCAAGCGACATACTTTATTTTCCTGTCCCTTCACTACAAAGCCTTCACGTTGATCCATAAACACTTCTTCTTCTAATTCACCATTTAGAAAAGCAGATTTCACATCCATCTGATGCAAAGGCCAACCAAAATGTGAAGCTAAAGCAACAAGTAGACGCATAGTATTCCACTTACAAACCAGTGCAAAGGTCTCCTCATAGTCGATGCTTTTATTTTGTGCGTACCCTTTGATCACCAATCTTGCCTTGTGCTTTGCTATACTTCCATCTGCATGGTACTTAGTCCTGTATACCCATTTGCAACCAATGGGTTTCTTGCCAACTGGTGGTTCTACTAAGTCCCATGTGCTATGCTTAGCAATTGACTCCATCTCCTCTCCCATGGCCTTGACCCAAATGTCATCATCCTTCACTTCACCATAAGTCAAAGGTTCTTTGCTTTGAATAATGCTAGATAAGAGAGCATAATTTGCTTCATACCTTTCAGGTTGAGTCTTCTCTCTTGTTGATCTTCGTAGCTCTACCTGGTTAGATGATCCTGTAAAGTCATCTATGTCGCGGCTCTCCAACAATCTGTCAAACCACTTAGGGAGCTTCCTGTCAGGTGATCGGCTTTCTAGTGAAAATGTATCCCATGGTACATCCTTCTCCTTGCGTTTGTCACCTGTAACTTCAATCCTTCTTGCACCAAAAGGTTTGTCCCTACCTCTCCAACTTGTCTCTTGAGTTGAGTAGTAGTATCTTGAGATGTATCCTCATGTTCATCACTCAGAAGGTCAATGAATGGATCATCATCAGGCGGTATCCTCACTATACCATCTTTCCCAGTGGATGTGTCTATCTTTTCAGCATCCTTGTCTTCATACATCTTGGATTCATCAAAGATAACATCACGGCTTATATGGATTTTGTTTTCCATTGGGTCAAAACATCTATAGCCCTTCACACGATCATCATATCCTAGGAATATGCACTTGATAGCTTTTACATCAAGTTTACGTCTCTCTTCCTTAGGAATGTGTACAAAGGCCTTACATCCAAAGATTCGCAAGTGGTTCACCTTTGGCTTCTTCTTCGTGAATGCTTCCTCAGGTGTTATTTTTGGAATGGCAATGGTAGGACTTCTATTTTGAAGATAGACTACCGTGGTACATGCTTCTGACCAAAAATCTTTTGGTAGTTTCATCTCAGCTAGCATAGATCTGGCACTTTCCACAATTGTATGATTCTTGTGCTCAGCTACACCATTGAGAGCAGGAGTATGAGCTTGCGTAAATTGTCTTTTAATCCCACATTGATCACAAAGATCATTGAAGTCATTAGACTTGTACTCACCTCCACTATCTGATCTTAGGACTTTGATCTTCCTACTTGTCTGATTTTCGACCAATTCTTTGAAGCTCTTGAAGTTATCAAATGCATCTGATTTATTTTTAAAGAAGTAGATCCACATCTTACGTGATATATCATCAATAAAGGTCATGAAATAGAAGGCTTTAACTAAGGACATGGTCCTCATAGGCCCGCATAAATATGTGTGGAGTAAATCCAAGATGTTCTTTGCTCTTGCAACACCCCCTTTATTGAACTTCTCTCGATGCTGCTTCCCATATACACAAGATTCGCACATCGATTTCAAGTGATCTTCTATGGTAGGCAATCCTGTTACCATCTCCAATTTTCTCATCAAACTGAGGCTTTCCAAGTTCAAGTGACCAAGCCTCTTATGCCACAACTCAGTTTGCGATGGAATGGATGATACAAGTCCGTGCTGCCCCTTAATTGTAGCATTCAACCTGTAATTTTGTATTGGGCTCTCTTACTCCATCCGCAATAACTTTGAACTTTTGGTTCACATTCTTCACAAAGCAACGATCATGGGCAAATTATACTTTCAATTTTTGATCAGTAATGACTCCAACAGAAAGTAGATTTTTCTTCAAACCTAGTACATAAAGTACCTCCTTGATCATCTTGATTTTGCCATCAAGTAGTTGGATTGAAACAGTGCCTATCCCCTTGATCTTGCGCACCTCAACATTTGCTTGTGAAACAGATGTTCCATTATCCAACACCTTCAAACTACTGAACCAATTCTTGTTACCTGTCATGTGTCTTGTGGCTCCCGAGTCAATATACCATGCTTGATCATCTTGATTAGATGACAATGCAGATATGAAGATGCTAGAGTCTTCAATCTCACCCTCATCGACAAGGTTACCTGCTTGTTTTGGTTTCCCCTTGCCTTGTTTCGCCAGGAATTTGCGACATTCACTCTTCTAATGGCCCTTTTTACCACAATGGAAGCACTTGCCTTTCTTCTTAGTTTTACTAGAAGATCCCTCGTCTTCCTGAGACTTGGCAAATTGCTGCTTAGACTTCTTCTTGCCCTTGTCCTTGCCTTGTTTTTGGCGTGTCGCAAGTGCCTGATCGTCAGTATTTTGACGTCTAGCTTTCACCATTTTTCGTCGTTGCTCTTCCTGCATCAAGATTCCTATGAGCTCGTCAAAGGTTGGAAATCTTTCTCTTGATGCTATTTCGCTCACAAACATCTGATAGGGTTCTGCAATGCTGCACAATGCATTGTGCACTAGCTCCACATCATGTATGCGCTCACCAATAGAATGCAGTTCATCTCTCATTGTCTTGATTCTGGTCATGTACATCTGAATGTGCTCTCCTTGCTCAATGTAGGCACTATTCAACTTTGACTTCAGAAACATGATTCTTGACGGATTTGATGTCTCGAACTACTCCTTTAGCACATCCCATGCCTGTCTGGGTGTCACAGCATCACAAATGTGGGTAATGACGTGAACCTTCACTGACAAGTTAATGAAGGTAAAAGCTTTTCTCATCTTTTTGTAGAACACTTTGATATCTGCTTCATTTGGCGACCTTCTCTCATCACCTATGACGACTTCCCACACGTCTTTCTCCATTAGTATGTTTTTCATTTTGAATTTCCACTCTGCATAGTTAGAAATCCCGTCCAATTTGCTACTTTCACTCAAAATGGACTCTCCCATGTTTGCCATCGCAAAACTGCTTGAAACTTTTGTCGTAGGCTAAAAATAGTATGTCGAGGCCAACAGTGATGTCAAAAGCTGAAAATAATGACCTGCACTTTTTCCTTTACCAGGCCACTCGCCGCTTTTCCACCAATTTGAAAGCCAAATCGGCGTTGCCTTCCGAAATGCACTCAGTCGTCAACTCCCAACAACGTGCCCAGTGGAATGGTGAAATCAGTTCTGACGTACTCCGAACACTTTTTCCACTGCAATCACTCTGTTTTGTTGTATTGTACTTGCAGGTACAGTCTGGGTGTCCTTCGTTTGGAGTTTATAGCCTTTCGTTTGGGTCAAAACGGGCAAAGGACCCAAAAATAGAGACTTTTCTAGTTTTTGAACTGTTTCTTCACCTTGAAGAAACTTCACTCTTCACTTGTGAAGGGACCCAACTCCAGTTTCAGTATGAAAATTTTTAATGAAGTTGAAGGCTAAAATGCACTTCACTTCTTCAGGGCCCTCTTCAACAACCCTTCAGACTCCATCCAATGGTTGAATTTGATCCAACTATGGATATCCCTTCTGGGTAGCACAATCTGAGCCGTCGATTTTGTAACTCCTCTATCCAACAGATCTGAACACTTCTGTGCACCCATGGAGAGTCTTGTAGACACTGTCCACTTCGAAACGCTACGCTCTCACCCTGGTTCCACGCGCGAACTGTCCGCGACCTCCCTGTCTGCGATCGTGCCTCCCCACACTGATTTTTGTTTGATCTGACTCGCTTGTGGATCGATTTGAGCACAATCTGAGGCCTGGAGCAGGGTCGCCCTACTGATTTCAAGACTGTAGAGTATTCACTCAAGAAAATTCTGTGGAATAACGGTGATTTTAGCTCAACTTGACAAAGTGGCTTTTTTCACCTTTTACCACAAATCTTCTAGGTTAACTGTCTGGAGACAAATCTCTGACATAAACCTCAGAATCTCTCCATGGCTGGTTGACAATGTGATTAGCTTCCTTCATGTCCTTACGACATCCAAAATGGTGCACAAACAATGAAGAAATTACCAATTATGTATAAAAATCGTAACCCCAAATCCGGTTTCAATTTTTAACTGGCTTCAAAATTGTCAATTTTTCACCAAATTTTGCCCTGTCTGATGCTATGCACAGGCTAATAATCCCTCTGCTGAGCTTAGCAAGCCTCTATAAACTAGAAACCATGCACCAGTGCGTCTCTTTCCGTCTTCAACCCGCCGTAAGCCTCGAACTCTCAAAAGACAATTCTCCCGAAGCTCTCTTCAACGACGATGTTGTACTGTGTACACTCCCTGTACGGCTCTGATACCAACTTAGAATTTTCTTTGCACAGGAACACAGATCATGCTACACAGTAACACAGACAGAAAACACTCTACACAACAAGCTCACATAGCAACTGTATTTCTCAAAATGAGATTACACTATACATATAATTGTTCATTCAGGCAACCCATGCATGACCCAGGTTGCCGTTGGTGGGACGCGTGTCCCGTCGACTTGCCTCGTGGCGAGGCCAACTGATCCTTATCCACTGATAGGACCCACAGTATAGTAACACAGTGATTCTACTTTAATTCTAACTTAGAACCCTAATCTAAATCTCCTCCTCTAAGGCTTATCCTACTAGAGAATGAAGGGCCTGGATTAACTTAACATATTGCCAGATAAATAATGTACAATACAATGTGAAGTAACACAGAACATGAAACCACACAAGGGAGAACACTCAAAGATGAAAGATAGACATGTATTGCAAATGAGGTTCTTGTCTAAAATGGACTCTTCCACTCCTATTGGGGACTAAAAACATCTTCTGATATTCAGTTGCTAAAAGGCCTTTTGATTACAATTTTAGTAGCAATTGAATATCAGAAGATGTTTTTTAAAATGGACTAACTTTTACATGACTTGAAATCACATATCTATGTGTAGTGCCCATGACAATTTAAACTTAGAACTGAATAACTTAAGCCAGTACAGATAACGTAAAAGCCCAAACTCGATGGGCAAGTTCTAAGTTTAAATCCTATCCTGCTTGTATTTTTAAAGATGTTTCGAAGGATGGCTAGAATATTCCTTGGAATATCAGCCTACAAAAGTAGACCTCAATGGCATTATCATCAACCAAATCAGAGTACATTGCTGCCACAAATGCTACAATTGAGGCAATTTGGCTGAGGCACTTGCTAGCAGAAATCGACCTTGCACAGTCACATCCAACGACAATTTTTTGTGACAATCAAAGCACCATAGCACTCTCTCTAAATCTGAAATTTCATTCTCGAAGCAAGCATATTGAAATCATGTATCACTACCTAAGAGAGAAAGTGCAAAGCAAGGAGGTATCACTAGTTTATTACAGGACAGATCTGATGGCAACAAATTACTTCACAAAGGCTCTTTGGAAAGAGCATCATCTCAAATTTCATGAAAAATTAAATCTGAAAATCAAAGCTTTTCAGGATCCACATTAAGGGGGAGTGTTGGAAATCGATGCTCAGCCTCAAATCCATTTGTTAATGAGCATCATGAATGTTGAAAACCGAAGGCTCGAATTTTTCCTTAGTCGGTTTGGGATTTTTCGACCCCTCACTAAATTATCCCTAGTCGTGGATCGACCCTGGAAGGTGGATCGAATCAGATATGAACTTTTTGACCCCGAAAAATCTGACACTCAGCATATTTATGACCCAATGCATTATTTTTTGATCCTTTGTATAAAATCCGACCCTATGTAATTTTCGATACTGTCAGTTAGAAATCTAACCCAACGACTTCGCATTGGAAGTCTGCCTACTTTGTACATGCATTTATGGCATAAAGGCGGTTGTAATTAATATAGAAGTTAGCATTCAATGCGAGTTAGTTGTAGATATTTTCAGTATATCTAGTCCTAGAATCTTCATCAAAAAACATCTTCTGATATTCAGTTGCTACTAAAATTGTAATCAATCAAATTTATGTTAAAAGTGTTATCACACACAATGATCAAAATGAGTTCATCGCTGAGACATGATGATGTATCATAGCTAATACAATGTGCTATTGTATATCAGACAAACAACACGTGAGGAGCCCTCCATCACATTTTTGATGGCATATAAGTGAGCAATCCGCATGTAGCAGCGCACTACTTTTACACATCAATCACTTATACAAACTCATAACAATGGGAGCGCGGCCCATTGGCTATTCTAAGATCCGCTGGCCAATCGCCCACTTCGTATGGGTTAAGCACACGTAAATAATACTGATCAGAAGTAATCCATGCTAAATTGTTGTCCAAAGACACAACTCAACATGCAAGAAAGTATGTCATACCTGTGAATAGGTTAATGGCTGTACTTGAAACAATGCCCTCTTGCAGACGCCTCCATCAAGTATTTAGAAGCCACAACGCAATACCAGTCTATGATAATCATGCCATCTTGTGGGTTTACTCGCTACACAACATGGCTAGCAGAAGCATTTCATTAGAAGTGAACAGTCATAAAGCCAAACAACCGATAGCTTCTTATCTTTGATAGTAGTAACCTTTCCATGATAACTCTTCCTATGGTTTTTTCAAGTCTCCTCTCCACCAAGCAGCAATAGTAGCAGTAAAGAAGCAAGCCAAGAAGGCTAAGGCAAAAAGAGAGAGAGAGCAAGAAAAGTGAAACTTATGGCTGCAGTCATCTTCCCTTTTACATAAATTTTTGTACTCCGTTAGTGCACTGGGTGCTTAAGGATGCACACCATTAGATTGAATTCCTATAGCGTGCATTGATTACAACCGTTCAATGAAAACCAAGTTTCCTACCAAAAGGCTAGAAATTTTAAAAAACTACTTAGGGGCCATGTTTCTAAGTTTAGCAAGGTAAGGCATTTTATGTTGGTTTAGTACCATAAGGAGAAAAACCTTTTATATCATTTTGGAAAGCGAATAAAGTGTAGTAACCATATAGTAAAGTCCATGAGAGAGAGAGAGAGAGAGAGAGAGAGAGAGAGAGAGAGAGAGAGAGAGAGAGAGAGAGAGAGAGAGAGAGAGAGAGAGAGAGAGAGAGAGAGAGAGAGAGAGAGAGAGAGAGAGAGAGAGAGAGAGAGAGAGAGAGAGAGAGAGAGAGAGAGAGAGAGAGAGAGAGAGCTTGAACTTTGATAATTTTGGGTTAATGCTTATTAGTGCTTAGAGTCTCTTTTCAAGCTTGCCTAACACTTTGTGAATAGACATTACTCCCTTGGGAACGAACTTTCGCGTGACATGAAAGAGAAAACCACTTCTTAACCTATGCTTTGTCTCTGCTTGGATCTTGGAAATAGGGTCTGAAGGTGGACACTGGATGAGGAAAATCCCCTACATTTTTATTCTAATCTATGACTTTTGATTGAAATACCTTTTTCAAGGCTCAACATTGTAATAAGATATATTTTGAATTTTTTAACTCAACTTGTACCTTGTATGAGCTCCATGTTATCATAAAATAAGATGTAAATTTGTACTCATTTTTCATATTCTTCTAGGCTCAACTATTGTCTTATAAAATATTTTGGACTTGTTTACAAAAATCTCAATGGTCAGTGTTTTCAATAAACATATTTTGAGCTCCTTTTTCGACTTTTGGGGCTAAACATTATCATAAAATAGATTAGAAACTATTGAACTTGCTTTGTGAATTTTCAAGGCTCAATAATGTCACGAAGTAGATTATGAGCTCGTTTTTAGAGTTTAGGAGCTCAACATTGTCGAAAATTAGACTCTAAACTATGTTGTGAATTCTTTACTCAATGTTGTCACGAGATAGATTCTTTAGTCCAATTTACAAACCTAGCATTTTTTTTTTTGTGAACTCGTTTGTCAAACACCCAAAAATTCATTCATCTTGTAAGAAACTGACACTTTTGAAATCGCTTACATGTCTCATGTTGGAGTGACATCATTTAGTGATATGTTCTTGAAAGCAGTATGAATAATTTAGATAGTCTTCATATTTGTTGTATTTATTTATAGACGAAAATGATGTTAAAAATTCATGTCATTGAATTTTGAACAATGTATATTTTTATCCAACCATTTTTAGGCTTGATAACTGGAATAAAATTAGGCTTGTTGGAAATGTTAACGTGTAATGCGGCTTTATTGATTGTTTATAGACATTCTTGAAATGTACTCATTAATGTATAAGTGGTAAATTCCCAAAGAGCTTATGATGAAATAAGTTATTTAAGGGCCCTTCTAATGTGGATAGGGCTAGTGCCACGAGGCTACTTATCTCATATTATTTTTGTCATTGTTTCAATAGTCATTATTACTATTTTTTCGGTTTGCAAATGTGTCATACTGATGTAGCGTACTGATGCAGATATCACACTAATTGATGTGTAAGCTTTGCAACATCTTGCTGTCTATTTCAATCGTCACTAGATTTAATTGGTGTTGTCACCATTTTCTGTTAAAAAAATCGCAAACAAATATGAAATGATAGCCTGATGGAATTAGAAGTTGTGTGCAAATGTGATGATATTTTGTGAAAGTGAATAAAAATCTATGTAATTTGAGCTAGAAGATTATTCTAAATTGTGTGTGTGTGTGTGTGTGTGTGCACGTGCGCATGTGTTTTGTGAGCCAACTATTGTTTATAATTTTGTTGTGAACCAAGTAGATTTTTGGACTCTAAATGTTAAATTTCTTTTCGAGATTTTTTCTCTCTCTCTCTCTCTCTCTAAGTTGATTCATTTTCAAGATTCTATCAGTGTCTCTCTCTCTGTGAGAGATGATTGGGCTCACAACATGAGAGAGAGAGAGAGAGAGAGAGAGAGAGAGAGAGAGAGAGAGAGAGAGAGAGAGAGAGAGAGAGAGAGAGAGAGAGAGAGAGAGAGAGAGAGAGAGAGAGAGAGAGAGAGAGAGAGAGAGAGAGAGAGAGAGAGAGAGAGAGAGAGAGAGAGAGAGAGAGAGAGAGAGAGAGGTGAAAAGCTCACTTGGAAATGACAAAAATATCACTCAAGGCCCAACCCCACCTACTTACACCAAGTAAAAACAAAGAGACTGTAAAGAGCTCACTCTCATTACATCATCTTCTAAAGGCTCCCATATTTCTCATGTGATTAGAGGTCACACAAACAAATAAGCTTGAAATATTTTGGATAGCTTATTCAAATGCCTAGATGTCATTACCACAAGTCTATTCTTCAAAAGTTCTTTAACCAAAAATGTTTGAATCATGCTCAGTCAATGATCCTGTAAATCCATTTATAGCACTACTTAACCAACTATCTACAATGAGTATTTTCATTGATGATGTTGATAGTGCCATTACCTTGCTAGGGGCAGTCTCCCAAACTCTTATAAATCTTGTTATAATGATGTTTGCACAACCATATTTGACCATTCAACAAATAGCTTTTATGCTACTCCTAAAAGGGCTAGAAGAAAGGATAATGAGCAAGGATTTGACAAATCCTTGGCTCTTTACTCCATGAAAACACCTTATTATCCTAAAAAAAAATGGATTCACCTCTTTAAAGAAGACCAAGACAAAAAAGATCCATACTTGAAGCCCGTAAAACTCTTTTGTAAATAATACAGAAAACTAAGACATGAAATTAATTCAAAAAGATGATTTGCATGTCATGTACTTTTAGTACATCGGTGCTTTTCGATGCATTTTCATATCCATTGTAAGCTTTGTAGGCCCAAAAGGAGCTATTAGCCTTAAGAATAAGACGGTTCTCTTTTTAGGCCCTCCAAAGTACTTAAATAAGGATAATAGGCCAATAAGTGTCCAATGTAGATTAAATAATACTTAACAAGGGCTAACTATCTTGCAAGATAGTTATGTTTAGTTAAGTAGGCAAGAGTCATTCTAAGGATATTTTGGCTCATTTGCAAATGAGAGAGCTTAGACTCCTTCTTTGTCAATGTGAGCCATGGGAATAGAGCTTGCTAGGTCTCATGTGCCCAATCCACATGAATCTCCTTCCATCTCGTATTTTGTTTGCTTCCATCCCTTCAATTCTATGATGGTTCCTTGAAGCTCTATTTGTTCTTTTATGGCTATATCAACATGAATGTATGTTGTTTGCTTGATCTTAGCTTTAGTTTCATTGCTATGGCTATTTGATTGGGTTTGGCACATGACATTGCTATGAAAATATAAGGAAGTAACAAGCACACATTGGTGCAGACAACTCAGAAGACAAATAATAAAAATTATTCATGGCCAAAATGGAAGAGCTTGATGACGAAGATTGCTAATACCTAGATTATAGTGCCAAGCAATACATGACCAATAGAATTAAATCATTCAAGAACTATAAAATATTCAACAGTTACAAAAGTGTTCACCTAGGAGCTCCGATCAAATTAAATATGAAAGACATGTTTGAGTTGCAAAATGTGGATTAAATATAGAGTTCAATTCCAATAAATGTATTATCATGCCAAAGACAAAAAAATCTTGCACAAAAAAATCAAAGATAGCTACTTGTATAGTTCAGAGCATGAATACCATTATAAGTCAAAATCTATAAATTTGGAGACTATTCAAGATGACAAAATCATTTATTGTCTTGGTTACCTTATTATGAAGAGTGGTGACTACATGTTTGAAAAAAATATAGC
Source organism: Diphasiastrum complanatum (assembly GCA_029204225.1). Taxonomy (NCBI): domain Eukaryota; kingdom Viridiplantae; phylum Streptophyta; class Lycopodiopsida; order Lycopodiales; family Lycopodiaceae; genus Diphasiastrum; species Diphasiastrum complanatum. Next base: position 22,967 of record MU834074.1, on the reverse strand, counting down.
TGTATGACTCAACATCAAAAAGTCGACACAACCAATAATATGTGAAAAAATGTATTTTTGGCAAGCATGGAAGAACTATGTTTGACACATACGTTTGAAGATCTATTACATTTTATTTCATTTGGAAAATTTTGGACTTGTGCAAATCCGGTTTTTAGAAAAACCAAACTTGTTAGACATAAGTAATGAGTAGATGAGAAAGTGTTTGGACTTATATTAATTTCCAATAGTAACTGCCACTCATTCCAAGCTACTTGACTCAATGAAATTTTTACTTGTGATGTAGTCTAGTCTACAAGCAGCTATCAAGACTGATCTTGATACTACTCTATTATCTTTCACCTAACTAAGCATCATCACATATTAACCACTTAATAAACAAGGCAAATATTCAACAAACACAACGATGGACTTCCATAACCATTCAAGAAAACATTCAATTGATATAAGACATACGGGTGAGTCACTCAAGTAGAGTAATCAATCCTCACAAAAGCTATTGATAAAAGTCGTTTGCAACCATCCTTCACTCTCCAATCCTATCCCTCGATTGCAATTTCATAGTATCTATTGGTAGAAGCTACTTGTGATCATCCTTCACCCTCGATCCCTATCTCTCAATTGAAATCTCATCTTAGATATTGGTGGAAGCCACTTGCTACCATCCTTGGAATCTCATGCTAGCTATTGGTAGAAGCCGCTTGTGATCCATCACCCTCCAATTGTATCCCTCGATTGGAATCTCATGCTAGCTATTGGTAGAAGTTGCTTGCAACCATCTATCACCCTCCAATCTTATCCCTCGATTGAAATCTCATGCTAGCTATTGGTAGAAGCTGCTTGCGACCATCTATCACCCTCCAATCTTATCCCTCGATTGAAATCTCACACTAGCTGTTGGTAAAAGCCATTTGCAACCATTCTTCATCGTCCAATCGTATCTCTTGATTGGAATCTCATCTAGCTAGTGGTAGAAGCCACTGTTCCCATCCTTCACCCTTCAATCCTATCCCTCTATTGGAATCTCCTATGTTTAAAAACTCACTCTGTTAGATTCTTTCTCACAATGCTCTGTTATTCAAGTAAAATTCACCAAAAAATCCATTTGTCAAAGAATTCTCTCTCTCTCTCTCTCTCTCTCTCTCTCTCTCTCTCTCTCTCTCTCTCTCTCTCTCTCTCTCTCTCTCTCTCTCTCTCTCTCTCTCTCTCTCATGTCCCTTCGACAAAAACTTATTTCTCCCCACATTAACCTATCTCCAGTAATCTCTTCTACATGTCCTTTCACTTCTCTAAAAGGTGAATTACCTTTTTAGCAAATGTTTCTTGAAAGTATAAGGGAACAATATAGCATATTCCGCACCATCATTGGCATGCCAGTGATGGTGCAGACACCATGGTGGTGGGTGCTCCACCACCACCCCCTCTCCTCCCCCATCTCTACTTGCCCTTCCATCATTGGATGGAAGGGCCCCAGCACTGCCACAACAGTGGCAGTGTGAAATTCTTGCTCCTAAGGGAATGCACCCTTTTGGGGGCACACCTATAATGAGGTGCTCTAGGGCAGTAGCTTGAGAAGGCTTGAGGAAGGGGGACATTCCTTGACATAAAACTTTGTTTATTTTTTATTTTTAGAATTAGAAAAGTTTGTTTGTTTTTAGTAAAATTTGAGAAATTCATGCTTACTATTCAAAGTAAAAAGTATCTTTCAGGCTTGTAAGGTGCATTTATCATTTTTGGTATTTGGGTATGGATATGTTCAATTTAATAAACTTACGAATTGGCCTAGCATCTTTAATCTACAATACTGTGATGTAGACTCTTAGAATTAGTTGGCATCCATTTTGTAGATTGCCGGTCAAAATGACTCCTTTGAAGGTCTTCCCTTCAATGTGCGTGTAAAAGAAAATTATGTTAAAAAGAGTTAAAAAAGTTTTCACGCCAATGAAGGGCCTCCTAACTGACCTTTTTGCTGATGAACAGGTTTTTGCCTTAAGCTACCACCCTCAACAGAAGCCCCTCTACCCCCTCCCCCAACCAACCGACTAGACCACTGGCCCATATAGGCACTGCCCAACAGTTTGGTCCCAATATGTGCTGCCAACATGCAACGCAGCATGGGTAAGGGCAGCAGAATGCTCGTAACAAACTTCATATGTTTATGTGGGCCATATATATATATATATAATTTTTCAGGTTTTGATTTCCTACATGCCTAATGCTCAGGCCCGAGATTCATAGGTTCTAGTTGATGACCCAATAATTGATCACGCAATTGAGAACATACACATACCATAAGAAAGCATGGATATGTTTACCCAAATAAAATAGGGAAATGTAGGTGTATGAAAAGACAAGGCCTGTCCAAATCCCCTCAATAATACAAGGACAGCAAGCAGGTGTGATGAGGAGAAAAGCGCATTTGAGAGCGTGAAACTTTGAAGGGCGTGCCTTCTTTTTCAAATGAAGGTCCCATTCTGCCATAACGTTCACCTCATGCCCTTCACCCATCTTATGCTTTTCAATTGAAAAATGTGAAGGTGGTGAAGGTCCCTCGTGTGGAGGGCCCCTAGGAAATGCCTCTTCTTTCGCCTAAAATTAAAATTTTAGTTTTATTTTGAGTTGATTTTTATACTAATATCTATTTTAGAATTATTTTTCTGTAATTTTTTTTTCACGCACCTTTTGGATGGAAGGTGCACACGTAATATTTTTATGTGCGCTTTTTAGTTGTTAAGATGCACACGCAAAAGGTTTTTGACCTAAAAAATTTTTTTCTCACAAATTTTGCTCTCTGCGACGCCTTCACAAATTTTGCTCTTTGGGATGCCTCCAATTGTTGTATAAAAAAACAAGTGATGTTACAAGAGGGGAGAAGGGCCATTTTTTTTTTCCTTTTTTTCTTGAAACTTGTTTTTCTTACACGCACTTTTTTAGTGTTTTCTTTTTTTTAATTTGTTTTCTAGTGCAAGCAAATTTCTTTTGCAATAAAAACAACTACACGGATTCCGCCCGGGGGAGACCGCAAGTTTTCTTCACAAAAATGTAAAAAATGACTATGGGAGAACACAACCCGACATGGCATTTTAAAATCCTAGCTTGACACCAGATTCTCCTCCTTTCCTTTTCACCCATTTCTGACTTGAAGAGTATGGCAGGCATGTTGTGAAATTTTCTCCCTTTCTTTTGAAAGGCAGGGCGGGCTGTGAAGGGCAATGCAGGCTTGCAGATTCTAGCCTTGGATAGAAAACACAGAACAGACATAAATTATACAACAATAGAAGAGAGAGAGAGAGAGAGAGAGAGAGAGAGAGAGAGCAAACGAGAAGCGAAGCAGAGAATAGAAGAGGAGAGAGAGATAAGAGAGGAGAGAGAGGGGAGAGGAGAGGAAGAGGAAGCATAGCAGGTTTGCGGCTGCTTTTTTGTATCAGAAGAGTGAGTGATAGTGTGTGTTATTGGTTGAGAGCAGAGGCGCCAGCGCGCCGCCCTATATAACTCTCCATGAGCTTCAGTTTCTGTGGAGGGCGCCATGGATCCCACCCTTGCGCCTGTGCTGGCATCGGCCAAGGACGAGGAATGGGGTGAGCCAATGTCTTAGTCAGTTTAGGTTCTTTAAGTATGCCTTTGTTCTCGCAGCTCCATAAAATGTTTTTTGATGGTTATCTTGTTCTTGCTCAAACTTTGTCTTGCATCTTATGCTTTCAGACAAATGTATTGACAGCTTTGGTCCAAAAATCAGCATATCTATTTCGAGTGCGTCGATTACATTCCTGTTGAAGCGTATACATTAGACTTATGCTTTGTAGTTGTAAATTTTGATCTATGCAGACCATACATAAGGTTTAAGGAAAGATAATCTCTGACGTTCTTGAACCGATTAAGTGTATTATGGCACGGTTATGGGCCGTCCTTTTGCGTCTCTTAAACCTGGGACGTGTACACTATCAGTTCCACTGAATAAAGATATGCAAGATTAGATTTTGCTGCCGTAATTAACATTAACCACCAGTTTGGTCAGCAATCATTAGTTTGATTTGTGCCCGTTAACACGTGGGACGTGCTAGCATTTTCACTGACCAAAGATAAAGTGTTGCACGACTACTATTCTCAGTGATGATTCGCAATAATCTTCATTGTTTTCAGGAACCATTAGTTTAAGAGCACGACAATAGAATAACGGGTTTCTTTCTTTCTCTTTTAACCAGGCTTCCCTTTTTAAAATGCTAATATATTGGCAAACTTGAATGTACATTGTCGCTCGGAACAGTGGCAAAAATGGAGAACGTCATGTATATCTGTTAATAAATGACATATGTATGAAAACATTTATGAAGAATCTGATCACTATTTGGGCACACGCTTCTGAAATCCTTTTTTCACATGTATATTTGTGGTGGTATAGTGATTGTTTTGTTAGCATTGCCCCTCAAAAAAAGGCATGTCTTTTGTTTAATGAGGTACTGCTGCATTATGCATATCATAGATGAGTGATATTTGTTGTGCAACGGTGTTTCCTTTGGTCTTCCAATAAGTGGTGAGTGCAGATGCGATATTTGTTGTGCAACTGTGTTTCTTTTGGTCTTCCAATAAGTGGTGGGACAGTGTTCTAGTTCTCCCATTGGATTCTCAACAACCTCCACATGAATCAGAGGAGATTCTTGATAGTAGAGAGACGCAGACTCGCCATACTCTATACCGAGAATATCTAGTCAAGTGGAATGATCAGTCTGTTGAGAATGCCACTTGGGAAAGAGCAACGTCCTTCGCAAGATGTTTCCAGACTTTGTCTTAGAGGACCAAGACGGTTCTTAAGGGGGAGGGAGTGTTACGAGCATGTAACCAATGCCGAACCCTAGAGAACACAGGAGGTCAGATACCACAGTCAAGGTCGTGTCCAGCGTGCACGACCAACAGGGCCAGACAGTGTTAGTAGTGTGCCCCGGCACAGTCCATAGCCATGGCGGGCCTAACACAGCCTAGGGACCCTGTAAGGAGGATAAGGCCCCAAGTTGGGTCCCGACGTGCAGTCGGCCATGTCAGTGCCACGTGGCCGACACTTGGCAGTATGCATGCTACCAGTCCTCACATTGGGCTACGAGGGGCTTGCTCCCTATCAGGGAGTAGGCAAGGTTGGGTGGATCAGTTAGTATTTGCCCTACTGTGGTGTTTAGATCAACACTTTGCTAGCTATGGTGGAAGTTTAAATCTCTCTCTTTTTAATGCTTATGCATGTGGAATTTTTATAGGCTTGAGTTTTTGGTGAGGTGGAGTGTCATGGCCCAAGGGGGTTCCACCCTAGGAGGCCTAGGTCCAAGGCAGGAGCCTGAGTACATAGGGCCAATGAGGTGAACAGGGGTTGGAGTGTTCCTTTAGTATTAGTTAGGATATTGAGCTCATTTTTATTGAGACACAATAGGTAATGCATGGTTTTTAATCTTATTTTTGGCCTTGCAAGTTACAATGAAAGCATGAATGAATCACCCAATTTTCTTTCACCACGTTAGTATGATCAAGTTAGGCTATTGGAGGTGCCAACAAAACATGGAGGACAAATGAGCACCTGATGTAATGGTTGCCACAAAGAGCTAGGCAGAAATGATGTGTAGGATGACAACATTTATTTCCAAGCGTACTTCTCTTAGGATCATCAAATTGGTTGGGCACTTTTTATCAAATTTGGAAGCTTGGACAATCAAGATGCCTCAAGTTCATGATGCCACTTCATACTTTCCCATGCATGTACTTGAGGGGCTTTCTTCAAAGAGGGTTGGTTGGTTCCACGCGCTTCACTTTCTTTTCTCTCTACAAATCACTTTTGGAGTTTCGGGATCTTGGTGTGAGGAGCTTATGCAAATTTTATGTGTTTTATGGTGTTTCTCCATGCTTTCATAGCTAGTTTCTTTTGCTTTCATGCTTGTGTCTTTTATAGTGATAAAGATATCACTTAGCTAGACATTGGAACTTTGTGAAGATATGCTATGCACATTTGACATAGTCAAATGGAGGGGGAAAGGTACCTTCCATTTGAGTCAATTTACAAGAGACATATGCATTTTACCGTTGGGTATAGCCCCTATATGCTCATGTATGGGTTTCAGCCAAGACCATTCACCACATGTCATTGTAAAACAACAAGAGGTCAAGTTCCATAGACTAGAAGCGGTTGATTTTCTTTCAAGATATGTACATGATACAACTTGAGCTTGAAAGTATCTAGAGCGCTCTAATCCCAACATTAAGTGAACATCTTGCAAATTGGGTACGAGTTATGGTCATGATGCATTGATATTGGTTGGACATTGTCCTTCTATTACTCAGGAGGGGTTAATTATGTATTTCATGGCATTGATTCTCAAGGAGATTTTCATTGCATTGATTCTTAGGTAGATTGTCAACTTATTTGTAGTAAGCACTTTGTGAAGAGTCTCTCCAAGGCTAATTTTTCTACTTTACTATGCGTCCATGAGGCAAATTCCTTTTTACTAGCTACTACTTATGACCAAATACTCCTTAGTCAATTAGAGACTTGTTGATGTGTTTGGGGAGCCCCACCCATTACCACCATTGCAAAATTTGAATCATCGCATGGATATTTTTCCAAGCACAATGCTAGTATCTAGAGCTTATATATATTAAACTGTTGTTTGATAGTTCTGAGCAGAAGTCCTTTTGAAGCTTATTTATGAACATAATCGCAATACGGCATTGCATAAAGCTTAAAGATGCCTATAATTGATGAACAGTGAAGAATCAGATACAAAGCTCTACGAGCAATGTAGTTGAGTTCTCCCACAAAAAGCTAGAGTGTGGATTGATATTCCAACGCCCCCCCTCAAGCCACACTTGGTTGGGGTCCTAGCTGTCACCTGCCCCACAACTTGGGCCACCTAACCATGGCTTTGACACCATGAACTGTTAGGTCTAACTTGGCTCTGATACCATGTTAGAAATCCATAAATCATAATATGGATGGACAGACTAGGATTCGAACCCAGGGTCTCTCCCTCATACCGGATGGGATGCTCTACCACTGAGCTATCCGCCCTATTTGATAGTTCTCTCTAGAGTGTGGATTGATACATTGAGTTATCTGCCCTGTTTGATAGTTCTCTCTAGAGTGTGGATTGATATTCCAACAGGACTCTGAAAAGATAGCCCAAACCAAACCTATACTATAGACTATGATTGCCATAGATGAACTAACCAAGCCACCCTTGTATATAGGACCATCGCAAAGGAAGACCGTTCAATTCAAAAGGAACCACAAGAGCTCAAAGAATCATTTAGAAAATAGGTACTAGCACGCTTTTGTTGCACCAAAATCCCAGGCTTTTTGAAGTGACCATGCTAGTCGTATCAACCAATATGCCACATAATAGTAGGTAATAATGGAGTTGGAAATGTACACATGCTCCAAGTGATTTGTAAAGAGCAAGAATGTCTCGGCAAGATCTGGGTAACTCGTAGTCAAATGTATGGGCATGTTGAACCACAACCACCTTCACTTGAACATGGTGTAATTGCATCCCAAGCTAGTCGGCAAGATCTGGCTAACTCGTAGTCAAATGTATGGGCATGTTGAACCACAACCACAATTATCATCAAAATTTGGACGTTGGAGAAAGGTTAGCGTTATTAATAATAAGAGCTAGTTTCTTTCAGTCGCATATTATGAGGATATTGGATTCATGTACATATTATTTAATGAAAAAATTCAAAGGCTAAAGCGGCTTTTCCTGTTAACACTAATATATTGTCATCCTATTTCCGGAGCAACGTATTTTGCACCACCACCGCCATGGCAGTGTTGGTGCAGTGCCCATCTAATGGAGATGGGCAATGATAGCACTCTTTTTTCAAAACAGTGCTATCATTGCCCACCCTTAGATCTGTGGGCCACCACCACTGCTGTGGCAGTGGTGGTGGTGTGGAATACACTCTCCCCTATTTTCCATCCATTGTCTCTCATTTAAGTGATGCCCCAATGTTGCCGTAGATATAGCATGCTGTGCTGTTTACTAATACTCCCTTTGGATTTCTTATATGCAGAGCTTTTGCTACCTAGACATGCAAGAGTTTATTGAGTAGTATTTCTAGTTCTTTAATGTATGCATTTTTGGGGTTAAATAGTTGTAGTTCACAATCCTTTTGTCTTTTTCTCCTTTGCAATGACTTTAAGAATTAATCAATGTTCTGAAATTAGGGTTAGGATTTTCTGGAATGCGAATTTTTTTTTTCTGGCTTTATATACTTCACCTTGAATTTTTTTGGTTCTCCTTGAAAATCTACAATAAGAGCAGACAAAGGTCTTTACGCGAATTTGCTGGAATTGTTCATACTATTGACCTGAAATCTGCATTATTGGAGTAGCCTGCTGTAAATGCCTTGCTAAAATACATCTTGGAATATTTGTATAAAAAACAAAAGAGACTTGCAATTATCGCAAATATGGTCTGTTTCGTGAAGAAAGACTGCGTCTTTCATTTTGTGACATTTGTTGACACATTCTTAGTTGAGCATAGATGTTTCCATGAATGTTCTCAACAAAATGCCTCTATGTTGTAGTTACCTATGTGAACAAGCTACTACAGACTATGCCGAACTTTGACCACATTACACTTTGATTGCAACTGATTGGAGTTCAACTTAAAAATCGGCAAATTTGCAGTAGAGCTTATAACATAATAACAAAAAAGTTTCTAGCATAGTAACAAAATTTTAAAGCAGAGTATCCAAAAAAAAAAGGAAAAAGTTTCATGAATTTCAATCGAAGCAAACTCATCTGACAACTCTGGATATGCATGGTTTCATCGGAGCTCCATCTATAGTTTGGAATAGTAGCAAGAATGGATTAAGATTGATAAAATGATCTATCCAAGCATATGTCACTACGAGCTATAGAACTGACATGAGAAGCGGGATAATCTTATGCTAACCTTTATTGAGAAATCAAAGGGACACAAGTGCTTCAACTATGCCGAAGGAGAGGATTTTTTTTGTCACTTAAAAGTTACGGATAAAACAAGGTTGAGTTTGAACAATTCCCAAAGGATTTCGTAATAGGGTATCACAAACCTCAATAGAAGACTCAAAAACAATGTATGGGAAAGATGGACCATAAAAATTGTTGAAGGTGGCTAAATTTTAGATCTGTAACCCGAGGGTGAGGCGTTGAAAATCAGTAGATTTTAGAAAGGTGGAAATTTTAATAATTGAAATTTGAGTGATCCAAATCAAGATATGCAAAGTGCAATAGAAGCGACTCACTCATTGTAGGAAGACGAATAATTCAAAAGTTTCAAAAAATGCTAAAAGAAAAGGTGTGAAAGCGACAACACTAACAAAAGCTAGTGACTAAAAAAAAATGTTTGCAATATTTTGACTTCTAAGAATCAGATTTGCAAAAAATTAATGCACATAAGGAAACACAAAAATCTAAAATTTTAAGGAAGGACAAAAAAATACGAAAAAGATTCACGTGCTAGAAATTGAAAATACAATATCTTGAGCTAGGATTGTTCGATCAACATGCTATAGAGTGCTATGAACTCGTGAAACATCATAGAGGATGAAATCTATAGACTATCTAAACATGATCTTTATGAGAAAAAACAACATATTTTATTGTTTGACCAAACTTTGACCAACAATATCTTATGAGCCTTGTAGAAGAGAAAATAAAATATTTTCTTTGAAAATGTCAAAAATTACTCCAATGAGTAATCACATAACCTCAAACCTTAAAACTTTATCAGATTAGCTTTTTGCTGTAGGTTGTCCAAAGGAAAAACCTGCTGTTATATTTCCAAGAAAAAGCAACAATTTGAAAAACAAGAAGAAGAATTTCGATCTTATAGGCTCTTCAAAAAACCAGCACTCTGATCTAGAATCAAGTAATGGAAAAACCAAGTTTTGTAAATATTGCAATAGGACTAACCATGACATTAAAAATTGCACGATAAGGATTCACAATGAGTTGAAAAAGAGACAACAAAACAATACTGTTGAAACTCAAGACATTCAAGAAAATGAAGAACCACGAAAGCTCTTCATGGTGGATTCCACAAAAGTACCTGACACACATTGCTAGTACTTGACCTTTGGCGCCTCTCAGCATATGACCTCAAGATGAGACTGTTTCATCACCTTGGAAACTTCGATACACAATTGGATTATCTATCTTGCAGACTCTAGCTCAGTGCTCACATCAAGTCAAAGGGCAAGGCACCGTCCTGCTCGATTTCAGAATGGGACTTCAAGAACTAACTCTGAAGTACTCTATGTACCTGGACTCACAGAATTTTTTAGCTATTAGCAGAATTGCTGATCAAGGTTACAACATTAATCTCAATTTAAATGAATATGCATAATAATTCAAATGTTCTTGTAAAAGGAGTAAGCCATGGCCATTTGTAGAGACTATGCCTTAACTTTCAAAGAAAAGACTGCTTCTCAATATCGGAATTTAGTATGGCCATAGTTCCTAGGAACAGTACGGAATCATACCTGGGAATGCGTTCCTAGGTATGGCCCCGTACCGTTCCTAGAGTACCTGAGGAACTGTTCTTTAGGTACATGATTGCAGGCTGCAGCATCACGTTTTCATGTTTTCAGAATGATTTCAGCCTTCAGCATCGTGTTTTCAGCATTGTGTTCTCAGGATGATTTCACATCTTCAGGGCAATCTTTCATGTCTTTAGGATGATTTCAGGATTGCATTTTCACGTTTTCAGAGTGATTTCAGCCTTCAACATCGTTGTCTTATAGACGGTTCGTCTTGTGAGGTTCGTGCTGAAGCCGTTTCTAAAACCGTATCTCAGGAATAGAACGACTGTTCCTAAGGTGCGGTTCCTTATCTGTTCCTAAGGAAAATCCTTAGGAAGGGCATCATTGAGTATGGCATAATCGTCTTGGTCACCTGAATATAAGGCTAATTATGTACATGTATCAGAATGCCTTGTTGAACGGCGTGGAACTCTCTACTTTTTTAACTGGCAAATTTTCTTGTGAATCATGTGTATTTGGCAAACATGCCAAATTCACTAAAAGTCAGTCAACAAAAACCAAAGGCATATTAGTTCTTGTATGCTTAGATCTGTGTGGCCCCATGCAAACAACATCATGAGGAGGAGCTTAGTATTTGATCATATTTATTGATGGTTTTACCGATGGACTTTTGTCGTGTTCTTATAGATCAAATCTGAGGCATTCAATTGCTTCAAAGAATTTGAGGCAGAGTCCAAACTGAGAAGAAGATAAAAGCACTCCGTCCTGATGGAGGAGGGGAATTCATTTCTACTGAAATGAATGACTGTCTTGCAGCCAATGGCATCTCTCACCAACTTACAACTAACTATTCGCCACAACAGAATGGCATAGTAGAGAGGAAATATAGAAGCTCCAATGTTGTATCGAAATGAACAAAGAAACGCGTTTGAAACGCCCATTTCAGTATGGGACCGTTTGTTTTTTCATCTATTGATTGGGTGATTGATAGCGGTGCCACACGCCATATGACTTCTCACAAAGAAGTCTTCACAAAGCTTGTAAAAGTGCATGATGGAAGCAAAGTTCAAGGTGTTGATAACACCTCTTATCCTATCAAAGGTATTGGAGTGATCCCCATTATCTTACCCAATGGTGAGGAGAAGTACATTCGTAATGTACTTTATGTTCCAAAAATAAAAAAGAATCTCATTTTGGTCTTTACAATTATGAACCAAGGCTTGGTTGTGGAATTCAAAGAAGACAAATGTCTTATCAAAGACCCAAAGCGATCTCTTATGATCATTGCTTTGGGAACATTACGCGGTGGATTGTTTCTTATGGATACCCATGAGCGAAGAGCTTCATCATCTTTTTGTCTTGTTGCATCAAGTTCACATTCTTTGGAGTTGGCTGAATTATGGCATGCTAGGTTTGGACATCTCAACTTTGCTAGCTTGAAGATGTTGAAGAGATTCATTATGGTTGAAGACATTCCTAATATTGAGCATCCCGAAGGACATGTATGGGAAGGATGCATACTTGGAAAATTTCAAAGGCAAGCTTTTCCAATTGATGGAACTATTCGAGTTGATGGCAAATTTGATTTGGTTCATAGTGATGTATGTGGTCCAATGAGGACCAAATCCATTGGAAGGTGTAAGTACTTTGTTACTTTTATTGATGACCTTTCAAGATTTACATGGATTTATCCTATGAAGGCAAAATCTGAAGTTTTTCAACGCTTTAAGGATTTTCTAGCAATGATAGAAAATCAGTTTGGGCACTCTTTGAAGATCTTACATACCGATCGTGGAGGGGACTATATAAAGAATACGTTCGGTAGTTATCCTCAAAGCAAAGGTATCCATCATCAAATGACAACCCCTTACACACCTCAACAAAATGGTGTTGCCGAAAGAAAGAATCGCACTATTATGGAGATGGCTCGATGCATGCTCAAGGCAAAGGGCCTACATCACAAGTTTTGGGCTGAAGCGGTTAGTAATCGGTGTCCTACTAAAGCCTTGAAGGTATTAACTCCTTATGAAGTTTGGTATGGTAAGAAGCCTACTGTTTCTCACTTACGCATCTTTGGTTGCACGGCTTATGCTTTCATTCCCGATAAGCTAAGAACCAAGCTTGATGATAAAGGAGTTAAATGCATATTTGTTGGCTATAGTAGTGAAAGCAAGGGCTATAGGTTGTTCAATATGGATACTAATAAAATCATAGTAAGTCGTGATGTTCATTTTGATGAAAAGACCTCCTATGATGTTGCGCCCACTCATGTCATGAAAGGGGACTTCCCCCATAATGCGTATGTTGAAATATTTCCAGATTTGGTTTTGCCATCTAATCATGAAGAGAAGGGACTGCCATCTACTTCTAGTGGACAGCCCACTACTCCTTCAATTTTGCAGCCCGTAGTTCATCAAGAAGAACCTATTTATGGTGAAGAGCAGCCTGTTGAAGACATTGGACAGCAAGGTCCAAGTTCGGAAAACATTGGACAACAAGGTCCAAGTTTGGAACACTTTGGACAACAAAGTGTTGACAAAGGTAAGGCTGTTGGACAGCCCAAACCAGTCCCTAAATGGTTGTTGCAGACTTTGCAGGATAGCAAAGTGGATCATTTCTATGAAGGGAAGACTCGTGCCTCTACTAAATCAGTAGAATTTGCTGATTTTTCTGATTTTGTTGAACCACACTTGGGTTCTTGTTGATCTTCCACATGGGGCTGGAATCTTCATCTCTCAGCAACGATACATTGAGCAGATGTTGAAACAATCTTCTTTTTTCAAGTCACCGCAAGTTAATGCATATCATGGATGCATTAGTGAAAAGTTTCATGCGAAACCTTTTCAATTTGATGTTTTAGCAAAGGCTGAAAAATTCAAGCACTCTTTGGAACCTTTTTGTACTAATCGAGGAGGGAGTCAACATGTGTCAATTAGTACTTTTGTTCAAAGTGTTAAGAGTGAGCATTTGTTTGGAGAGAATTTTTCATTATTTGAAAAATCTTCTATGTCATCCCATGCCTATTCGAGGGACAGCTTTGATGACGCCATCGTTGATGCATCTCTTGATAGCTTGCCAAATTTTTACGATGAAGACATTGGACAGCAGGTTCAGTCATCTTCTTTTGGTCATTTATAGCCCATTTTACATCATGAGCAGTCCACTATGCTTCACGAACAGCCTGCGGAAGATTATGGACAACATGGTCCATGTTGGGAACACTTTGGGCAGCAAAGTGTTGAACAGCCCATAACAGTTCCTTGTCGGCTATTGGAGACTTTGTAGGACTAACCATGGTCATTTATTATATTAGGCCTACTAAACTTAGAGTTAGCGAAGTTAGTATGAAATTAACTTGGTAGGGACTCATGGGTCCACTAGGCCTAATTGTGACATTAAGTACCCAACTTAACATATTGGAGGTACCTTATTCTTTCTATGTAACTTATAGAAAGCTGGATAGTTGGACAGCCAATAGTCAAGTAGTTGGATAGCCAATAGTCATGAAGTTAGATAGTCATCTTGGACTATATATATGTGTGCATCCCATTTGTATGAGACACTTTTGTTAGCAATACTGACTATTCTCCTTGGCTGTCCACGAGTTTCTATAAGAGGGTTTCTAGCCATCTCTCTCTTTCTTTTGAGAATGCTTTGTGTGATTGAATAGTTAAGATCCTGGATCCTTAGGCTTCTATTTCCTACATCTACTTGGTATTGGTCTTTCTATGACATGTCTAAACCCCAGAAAACCCATAAAAACACATTAAAAAAAAAAAACCCTAAAAAAATTCCCCTCCCGTTTCAAACGCGTTTCGAAACGACTTACGAAACGGACCCATGAAACATTGTATTGAACCCTCATGGAGGCAGCCAATCAATGCTGAACTTGGCAAAATTGCCTATGCTCAAATACCTCACAAGCTAAGGAAAAAGTGGATATCCATTTGAGTACAAGGCTTTTAAAGTCGATGTTCCAATCAACAATAATGCATTTATAAGTAGAGATGCTATTTTCTATGAAGATTTTCTTGATGACTTAAAGAAGAAACAACCAACCTCATTGAATTTCGTCCCTGCAGTAGGAAATTACATTCCAAGTATTGGTTCAGCCACATCCAGTTTGCACTTGATCCAGGAAATCATTTTGAGCCTGAAGCAGATCATATTTCAAATATCGATCCAGCATCAACCAGTTTTGACCCTACAACAGGAATTTACTCAACTGAAACTGACCCAGAGGCAGCTGCTACATCAAACTCGGATTATGAAGATCAGCCTATAGTAAGAAGATCCACAAGGCAAAGGCAGCCACCTGAGAGATATACTCCTTAAGCATATTGGACATCTATTGAGAAACCTGTGAGTGAAGAAGAAGCATTGTCTTCCTCTGATGCAAACAAATGGTAAGAAGCAATGCAAAGTGAATACAATTTACTTATGATGAACCAGACGTGGTCTTTGGTTCAACTCCCCTTCCGAAAGAGGATAATTGACACCAAATGGATCCTCAAAAGGAAATATAATCTTGATGGCTCTATCTCAAAATGGAAGGCCAGATTTGTAGCCAAGGAAGGATTTAAAAGAAAATGGCTAGAGAGAGAACAATTAGAGAGAAGCAACTAGTGAGAAATATGCTAGAGAAAAAAAAGAAGAATTTGGCAGCTTCCTATTGTTCTTGTAAGTGCTCTAATACCAAGTTATGAACAAATATGGCATCACATAAAAAGCATAATGACGACCTTGATTGATGAACAATGATCAATATCCTTCAAAGATGAACTAGAGATCACCAAATACGTGTAGATACAAAGCTTTGCAAGCAATATAGGTAAATTCACCCATGAGGAGCCCAAGCATCTCAATATTCGAAAGCTATCAAATGAGTGTCCTTATACCATATCATAGATGCACTACGATTCTGAATCGCGATTCGGAAACAGACCAGAATCGTTTAGAATCGTTTTTTTTTTTTTGAAATTTGTTTTGGGCAATATGGGTATCAGATGAAAGCTCTGATTAAGAGCATTGTTACTGTGTAGTTTGCCGACTATTTTTGGTGCAGGATGGTCCAGTTCAGGTGCATTAATCCATGTTGGGTTCTGTCAAGGATAAAAATTCAAAACTAACCTCTAGCTTGTTCGTTGCGATCACAGATGGTTCCAGTGGGACAGAGACAAATTGTAGAGCAATTGTACCTCGCTTTTTGCTTCGGGGGGCGCTGCCCCCCCATCCCCCCGCCAGGGGGGGCCGGCGACAATATCAGGGGGGACGCTGCCTTCCCCCTGCACCCCCCTGTAGATAAAAATGGGGGTCCAAATGCGCGCCAATAAGGGCCCAATGTTTAGCCCAAGCTATAGCATTAATATTTACTGAGAACCAGAGCAAATAACAACCAAATAGCTACTGAAAATAAGATCTGTTTGTGCCCTATCTACTGCACTTTGGGAGGCAAAACGCTGGTTTGACCATTGCTCCCCTAAAAAAATTTCAGCCATAAGCTATTTTCCCAAAATTTATTATTACTATTTTTTGCACAATTCTGGGTTCAAATCGCGATTCGCTGCAACTATGATCCATATCTACACTCTTTGGGGAACTATAAAGGAAGCTGTAAAGAAACTTTTCAAGAAAACCCCAATGCATAATATGAATAACAAGGGAGGCAACACTTTTGAAGGGAAAAATTGTCAAAAAAAAATGAGCCAAACTACGATAAGAGTGGACAAAGGTTTTATGTGGACCTGCAGGAATTGTTCAGAATATTGACCTGAAATTTGCATTATTGGAGTAGCCTGCCATGGAGGCATTGCTAGAATACATCTTGTTGGGGGACTTGTGCCAAAAACAAAAAAGTCTTGCAATTATTGCAAGAAAGACTACGACAGTCTATCTTTCAATTTGTGACTTTTGATGACATTCTCTCATTCGACGACATATTCTCAGTTGAGCATGGATGATTCTGAGAATTTTTTTCAACAAAATGCCTCTTTGTTGTAGCTGCTACCTATGTGAGTGAACAAGCTACTAAAAACCTTTATGACTAGCAACTTATTGGAGTTCAACTTAAAAGCTTGGCAAATTCGTAGCAAAGCTTGCAAACATACCAATTTCTAAGTATTACCAACAAAGTTTTTTCCAGAAATTAGTATTTTGCTAAACTTTTTTCCTAGAAAAACAGGAACAAATTTTTTTCCAAGAGAATATTGATTTTTTTCAATGTATAATATGTTCCAGGATTTTGGCCTGAAATGTTTTATTTTTCCTCCTAATATGTCCAAATTCTCCATTTTTTATGGGGAATTTGATAGAAATTTTTTCAAATTTGTTTATGCATTGGGATATTTTTCCCATCAAGTTCTGTTCAAATTTTTTTTGTGATTTTTACTTCTTTTGCTGTGTATGCAATATCGTACAGGTGTTTTGGCCTATTTTGGCAGGTGAGTGATTTGTCCTTTGATTTTTGGCATTCTTAAGTGCATATTTTTGAAAACTGCAGATGCTGAAGGATTCGAGATTCCAAGCTTGCATAAGGCCAAAGGAGTTAGTGGGAGGAAAGAAAGGACAAAGGCAGACAACTCTTCAAAGTCCTCGTTGCATAAGGTTTCTATTACATTGTAGGATCATTGATTTGTACTCCACAATGTTTCTTTTAATTTTCTGTGCAATTTGCCATTGAAGGTTTTCTTATTAATGACAAAAAGCAGCAAGTTGATCTCTTATGGAGTCGTGTACTGGGTCTACAAGCAGCCGTAATGGCTTGTTTGCTGTCTGTCTTTTCGATGGTTTGAGCTTTGAACTTATTTTATGCATGATATTTGCCACGCCCATCTCATATCCACAAAGTTCAAATATATACGGAGTATATACTTCTCAAGTCTTGACCATGAAAGTTGTAAGCTGTTGCTTTAGATGATTTTATTTTATTGGTAGTTGCGCTTTCATCTAGTTGTTTTCATTAAGTAGTTTGGTTGAAACTTTTGTAAGGTGAAGCAACCGTGTGGAGGGGCAATGTAAGAGTGATGCAGTGTTTTGAGGCTTGAATGTTTCATGCTTCTTTTCATCTGGCAAAATTAGGAACTTCTGCATTCTGATGTAAGCTTTGAATCTCTTTTGACATAGGTTTATCAGTGGCAC
The DNA here is from genome assembly GCA_029204225.1 of Diphasiastrum complanatum. Taxonomy (NCBI): domain Eukaryota; kingdom Viridiplantae; phylum Streptophyta; class Lycopodiopsida; order Lycopodiales; family Lycopodiaceae; genus Diphasiastrum; species Diphasiastrum complanatum. The sequence continues at coordinate 5,327 of MU834074.1, read as the reverse complement.
CTTTGTTGTACGTTCTGATGTTTTGTAGCATGTAGAGCATGCAAGGCTTGAATGTAGTCGATCATTTAAGCTTTGAAGCGCCTTATGAGCATATTGTAAGATAAAATTTTCATGTTCTTTTGTCCATGCTTTGCAATTATTGATGATATTATGCCAGCTTATGTAAAAATCTAGGGCTTACCCAAGAGAGTCTGGACTTTTGAAAGCCAGATTTTTATCTTATCCTTGGGTACCGAGGAAACCTTCAAGTAATGTTCACCTCTATGGTTTTTATTTTTCATGTTTATCAGTCTTGGTATTTGGACACTTTTATTCTGATGAATATTTCGTTCTGGACATCCCCAATGACCTTTGAGTTTGTTATCTACTCAAGGTACGAGTTGAAAGTGTGAAGCTTTGAAACAAGCTACTTTGTAGCTGTAAATGTTTTTGCTTTTCTTCAAGGAGTAGCAAAAGAAACAACTTTTTTCATTTTACCACCTATGTTTCCTTCGATGACTTTCAGGTAAAAGGGATAAGTGAGCATATTTATTTGGGGCCCCATGGTGCAAAGCCTATCCAGTCAAAGCAGCAAGAAGTCAATTCTTCTGCCAAGAAGCAATGGCTGAAACAAAAGCCCAAGGATGCAGACAAAAAAGTTGCTTTACCGGGCCATGGGCATGAAAAATAAGTGACCTTACTACCAAAGCTATGAGTGGCAGGTTTATTAGTATGATACTATAGGGTGGTTCTACAGGTGCTTTCATCCTTTTCGGCAGGACTAGAAGTTTTTAATAAGGAGAAACGTGTTAACTTGGTGCCAATTTGTTTATCTGAGGTGGCTTTTTTCACCAATGCAGAACTATTCTCACAATCACAATCAGGTTGCTTAGGTCCATGTAAAATGTCTACCACCCATTTGATTAAAGCAATCTAGAGCTTGTTTGTAAGGTTAACATCAACATACTGTGGATAAAGGATCTTATCAGCTGAAGTCTGTAAGTATTCCTATAAATGAAAAAGGGACTCTCTTTGAGCTTGTTTTCACCCATTATGCTTGTCCATCAAAATGGCATTGTTTTTGGGATCTTGTGTCTCCATGTGCCTCTGCTTAGAATCGAACCCCAGATTCTTGAGGTGAGGAAAGAAGCCCTGTTGAGGCTTATGAGACCCGAACACTTCAGAAAGCATTGTGCATGAGTTGCTCAGAATTTCTAGATAGTAAGCTTGCACAGCATGCTAGATGAGAATTAGTCTATTGCGTGGTGCACATGAGTTTCTCTTGAAAGTTTCCACGTTCATGCTCATTTACAGCTACACTTTTTTCTTTATATATTTAGCTGCTCACGACAACTTTGAAGATAATCCAGTAGGACCGGTTCAAATAATGTATACATACAAATTGAAAAGGGTAGCTCCATAGTTAGAAAGATAAAACTGGGTGCTACAAAAAATCCAAAAGCTAGCACCTTTATATTCTTGTACTTGGGGTGCAATATGAGGCATTGCTTGCATTTTAAACATTTTCTTGGATTTTGAAAGACTTTACGACAAAGTAGGAAAGCCATTCATCTCCTTTTTCATATTGACATCAACGCTCACCTTTCCCCATTTGATTCGTTGGTTCAAAAAATGAAGCTAATGATATTGAAACTTTTCAAGCACTTTCAGAATGCCATTTGAATCTCCCTGTTCATGTTGGTTTGTGAAGATATTTAAAGTTCTAATATATAGAGAGGTTTTTTATTGAGTGACCATGGCCTTTCTCAGAACTTTATTGCCCTATAAGATGACCTAGTGAGATGTTAGATCGTAGTGATTTTAAATTCAGTTGGAGAAGTTTGGACTTGTTTATTCATGACTTTGGAAGGATTATTGAAAACTCATGCAATCTACAAGGCTTGTTAACACCATCAAGGCTTGTTAACATCATCTTTCAGTTGTGGAATTTTAATTTAAAAAAAAAAGGATCGTGATGTTTTGAAAAAGAATCCAACAAATGGTTTGATAGCTAGACAACCTTGTATGTTCCATTGTTGTATAATACTTGGCATTGTACAACCTCAAGGAAGTTTTATAGTCTTTGTGCCCTTGTATAAACACTCAAAAGTTGTCCATCCCAAGTGTATGATGCATCTAATCTTAAATATAGCATTGTATAATTACAACAAATACAAACTCATTTCTTTATTATTTGTCAAACCTCACATGTAGGTCCATTGATTTTACTAAACCTTATTAACTATGAAAAATCACTTATTTTGGATTTTTGGACTTTGAAAACAACACAAAAATCACTAAACATCCATTATATGACCCCAACTGTTTAAGGTGTAGGAGGTTAACAAAGCTAGGACATTTTGTCTAGGTTCGTGTTTTGGTCTCAAGGGATATGGTGTGCAATACATTTGTTTTGATTTTCTAAGGTTCTTAATAACCTTCTATATTGCACGTCTCTACAATGTGTGTTCATTTTTTATGTTGTGCCATGTCTCTAATTGCAAGTTCTCACTCATTCTCATATTGCAAATTCTCACTCATTTTTATTTGTTACTTTTGTTGGATTGTTTCCACTTTTATTGCCACAAATGGAAGTAGTTTGACAATCTTTCCCTTTTCTCACTTATCATCAAGGGCACATCTCTAGTCACTTTGCCACTTGCAAGCTTCCAATTTAGTCTAATGTCTATCTATAAGAGTCCCTTCACGGTTAGTGGATCAGTGTCCTTGAGGGTCTCGTTCCATCAATTACTTAGTGGATTTGTGGACTCATTTTTCTTTGTTGACCAAAAGTTTCATTACTCTGCTTTTTGGTGCCCTACCTCTCAAGCACCCATCATTAGTGTAATCCAAGATGCATTTTAAGCAAGGTTTGAAATTTTCTTGCAAAATTTGAAAGGTTTTTTTTTTTTTTTTTTTCTTTTAGTGATCTACTAGCAATATGATATCATTCATTGTTTATCGCAACTTATCATTCATTGATTCTCACAAATGTCTCCCAAGGGGCTTTACTCATAGGGTTTCCTATTAAAAGCAATGCTTTCATTTTTAGGATTTTCATCTTGTTTGAGTCTTTTTATCACAATTAAAGTTCAGGTCACAAAAGGAGAAATAGCACTAGTTCAGAGCTCTAAAGGGTAGATCATATGTTGCATGCAAGAGGGATGTCAACGATATTCTACTTGTGCAACCCAACCCAATTTACTACTATCAAATAGCCTATGGTGCACTTAAGTGATATCACACCAACAATATTGCACTTGCTTGGTCAAACTCAATTGGTCATTGTCAAATAGCCTTAATCACACACACTTTGTCTAATAGGCTACCCTATTTTTCTTTATATAAGGTTGAAATTTGACTCATTTTGCACATTATGATATCGAATGGACAACAAAAGCAAATTTATACAAAAAAATCAAATATTTTTTTAGTGATATTGTACTTGTGTGCCCCACTCAACTGGCCATAGTCAAATTGCTTGTTGAGCAACGTTCAAATATTATAAATTTTTTGGCGCACAAAAGCAACATTAGAGATATTAGAAGTGTGTGCACCATCCTTAATAGCCACAAACAAATCACCTGGCATATGCAAAAGAGAGATCATCATACTAAGGGATGATAATCAGTGCTTGTAAAGATTATTACTGAATCATTCTCACCACTTTCTCTACAATGTAACGATTCCTAGACATGAGACCATCTACTTGAGCTATTTCCAATGTTGAGAATTTTGAACCTACTATACAATTGTTACTATCCAAGTATCATTAAGACTTTGAAGTGCAAATTCAGAAGCGACTAGGGTCATCCTAGTAGTATGGAATTGTCAAAGTATAGTACTTTGGACCATAAATGAGTGCATTAATGCCTCACAATAGGGATTGATTGATTGATCATAAAACAAATGCAAACTAGATACACAAATTTGAGATCTAGATTAGCAATTTAGCATGCATCAATCAAGAGCAATTTACAATCATTGATAAAAAAAGATGTAACCCCCTCCCCCCCCCCCCACCCACACACACACACACACACACACACACACACACACATGTGAAACAGTACTCGGTATGGCCTGTAGACAGAAAATGATGTTTAGAACACTTAGTTTTTGCTTAGATCCAAAGAAAACCATAGTACATAGTGTAGAACTCGAGTTTTGCCATGGAGCTCTCAAAAATAATCTAAGGCATTACTATGGAAAGTTGTATACATAGAAAACCTCTTTCCCGCCTCGAGTTAGGTGAAAATCCAGCATGTAATAAAGAAGTTGATTGAGCTTTCTTGCCCTAATTTTCCATTCTAGCCTCATCCTAGAGTCTTGCCATGTTGGTGGCTAGATTGATCAACCTACTTCATAATTCTAGGAATTAGGTCCTATAATGTAGGACCCACTACCAAACTAACTTGATCAACTTTTTAGATTTGATATAATTAGCTAGATTTGCCAATATAGGCAATTTTTCACACTCCTCAAATCTAGCTTTGGAAACTATGATACATTTATCAATTACTCCAAGTAAAGATCTTAGCGTAACAAATGAATCCTTAGGCAAGGATTTAGTGAACAAATTAGCTAAGCAAGTTAATGAAGACACATGTTGGAGCTTGATTTCTTTGGCTTGCACCTTCTCCCTCACAAAATGATGAGCCATCTCGATATGCTTGCTCCTTGCATGGAATGCAGGATTGGTTGCAAGTGATTGGGTCGATTGGCTATCACAAATGATTGTAGGCACTTCTCGGCCTCCATGATATGAAGTTCCACCAATAGCCTTTTGAGCCATAAGACCTCCTTGCATGTTGATGTCAAGGCCTTATACTCGGATTCTGTCGAAGATAAGGAAATAGTATTTTGCTTCTTTGAAAGCCATGATACCGCTTCATCACACAAGAATGTAGCAAATGCACTTGTAGACTTTCGATTCACTTTGTCACCTGCAAAATCCGAGTCACTATAGGCTCTCAAGCCAAGATTAGTCCCTTTGTAGAGTATGCCGAAATTCCTAGTTGATGAGATATATCTTGGGACTCTATTGGCCATCTTCCAATGCGACACAAGAGGACATTGCATATATTGGCTTAACTTACCAACACTATAACTATCTTCTCATGCTTTGCAAAATTTGATTCCTTATCATGAGGACTCTAGAAGTGTTATTGGATTGATAGATGGATTTGAATAAATCCCATGCCTCTTTGGTCGATGTACAAGAAGAGACTTCTTTCAAAAGATCATTACTAACATTCATTTTAATACAACGAAGTGCTAGCCTAGCTTTCTTCTTGTATCTAATCAACTCTTGTGCACCAAGAGGTTCATCCTCTTCTTCAATCAAA
>MU834073.1:0-49739 GCA_029204225.1 Diphasiastrum complanatum | reverse complement strand
TGTGTAAGCCTCATGGTGAATCCTGAAAGATGGAATGACCATGTAGGAACTAGTATTTCTAGGCAAAGTAATAAATGCAAGTAGACCCCTCTTGAAGAAAGTAGAGTGAGCCACCTTTTGATGGGGCCTCTAGTGGAGAGCATTAATCCACTTGTAGTTCGTGTAATGTGGAAATGCCACTAGGATGACACCTAAGGAGCTCTCTTGCTTATTTAAGAGACTCCCTCTTTGTGAAGAGGAGCTTTTTGTAAATGTACCTACTCCATGCTGAAATGAGAAGAGCCTCCATGAGTTTTGGTGCATCCATTGAGCTCCTTGATCATGCTTGTTTCTTGAGTGAATGCATTCATGATCTTGCCCTTCCCTCCTTTGTGTGTGGTTGTGGTTCGTAGAGTGGATTAGATTTCATTTCTTGTTTGTGGATTAATGTAGGAATTAGCATTCAGGTAAACTAAATAGACTGGGTTTGTGGTGTAGTTCTTGCATATCTTCTTATAACCCTGTTCTTGATGTTCTTGGGATGTCCAAGAATCAAAAGACTGGTTGTTTTCTTGATTCTTGGACTTCTAAAATGTTGTAGATTAGTTTCTTGTTTAAGTTCTATGGATTAATGCAGGTGTAGCTTCAGTGTAGAATGTTTAGGATCTGATTGTAATTCGTTTTAGAGTAGGTAGTAGCAAAGCTAGTGTACCAAATTAGTGTGATCATCCAACAAGCCATTAAGAACAACTTGAACAAGCTCTACATCCTTAATGATTTTACTAATGCATGATAGTTCATCACTCAAAGCTTTAACTCTCAAAACAAAAGTTGATTACCTTCGTCTTTCTTTTGAAGACTTCAAAAAATTTGCCTCCTTAGGGTTAGGACCCTAGATGTAGACTTGGACTCAACATTCTACACATAGAAAATCAAAATATCAAGAGATGAATTCTCCATATGAAATGGGAATAAAATGATATTTTCTCCATGCTGATACTACTATTTATAGCTTCCAAAATGTCATTTGGCCATTTGCCAATAGTATGCCCTAAAATGGCAACTTCTAGGTACTTAACCAAAAACCTAGAAAAAACTACTCCAAAATGCAATGTACTAAAATTAGCCAATTAGAATGGGTCCAAAAATGACCTCATCCACTTATCTCCTTTCCAAAAATAGTAAAACCACTATTTAGGCCTTTATTGACAAATATTAAACTATATCTAACTTGAGATTCCATTTTGGCCTCCAAAAATACCAAATAAGAACCAAACTAGTTGACAATATTTCACACTCCCTCTTCAACTAATTTTAGCATAGATTTAACCACACTACTTTGATACATCTTAAGAATGATCTCCATCCTAAATGTAGACCTCATTTCTATGGTTTTATAGTAACTTTCATAAATGATATAGATAATGGTGTCCAAATTCAATGCTTCACTATTTCTTACATCAATTTTACATATCAAGATGTAACTAGAACATGAAGAATCAAATAGAATATAAATGTAATGATTCATCCATGCTTCCAACTTTAAACTCTCAAGAAAATAACAGCAACCAAACAATAAATGTGAGTAATCAACCAATGCTTGCATATCTCTTCCATCTTTGTCCTTTCTTGATATGTCTTCACCATGAAAATCAATGAATGGGCCTCCATTTCCATCTTGCCATAAGATATCATCAACCCTTGATGACTTGATCATGAATGAGTGATATAATGAGCGTCCTTTAGCTTCATTTCCATCAGCAAAACCATCCAAGAATGCTAGTACCACTCCGACATCAAAATGATGCAAAACAATGTAGCTAGCTTCACCATATCTTGACAATTTGCACACACTCACATGAAATTGCTCAAACGTGATATAGAAAAAGTAAAGTAAACTTGAAAAACACTTCCTAGACTCTCCCTTGACCTTACTTGAGTCTTCAATAACTTGCAAAAACATATTCAAAGTATCTTTGCCACTTGACTTTTCTTTTATGCTCTTGATTAGCTCCAAATTGTCACCTTTTGTTTTGTGTTGTTGAAGCCCTTTGAGATCAACCTTTGATCTTTAGCTTACCATCAAAGCCATTGAACAAAACTTTTTTCCAGATCCATTAGTTGCATCCATTCAATAAAAACCACCATCCACTTGCATAGCATCATCTACACAAAAAAATTCACCAAAATATGTGAGAAATGCAAAATGAGTAACTTCCACTTGTTTACCCTTATCATCATAAGTGAGTCTCAAAGGTTGCTCCCTTTGCCTTGATATACTCCTTGGATTTTGATTTGAAGTAGGCTCTTCAACAACAACATCCAAAGTATCATCAACAATTCCATCATCAAGAATGTTAGATCCAACATCCACATTACCACTTGAAGACACTTTTGGAAAGTTTTCCTCCTAAAAAATGACATCTCTTCCAATGACCGCTTTCTTAGTTGAAGGAATAAAAACTTTGTAAGCCTTGCTTACCTAAGTATAGCCAACAAACACACCTTTAACATAGTACCAATTAATTTTGGACTTTGGCAAAACAATTGGACTTTTTTTAGGATTTAGCCCACCCCCCCCTCCCTTCTCTCTCTCTCTCTCTTTCTCTCTCTCTCTCTCTCTCTCTCTCTCTCTCTCTCTCTCTCTCTCTCTCTCTCTCTCGTATGGAAATGAAATTTGCTTCCACATTGACCACATATTTAAATGCACTCAATTTTAAATTCTTATATATAAATTTAGTGTATCGCTTATAAAACTACTAGAAGAAACATCATTTCATATGTAATTGTAAATCCCATACGTACAGTGTATTTTTTTCATCAAAAAAAGTATAAGTAAACCTCGTCCCCTCTCTAGATTTCACATTGTAATTTAAATTTTGAATTTTGTATGCTTATCCCCATCAACAAAATTTACAAACATCAATTTTCTTCCTAAGAAAAGTTTTCAATGGTATTTTTCCACCAATGTTCTGAGGTGTCTTCAAAATGATAAACTGGTTAGAATCACCCGTCGCGGCAGGAGGTTCTGATGAGTCTTCAAAATGAAAACTGATCAGAACCTCCCATCGTGGCGGAAGGTTCTGAGGTGTTTTCAAAATGAAAACTAATCAGAACCTCCCGCCATGGTGAGAGGCTCTGAAGTGCCTTCAAAATGAAAACTGATCAGAACCTCTCATCGCGGCGGGAGGTTCTGAGGTGTCTTCAAAATGAAAACTGATCAGATTTATTATCATGTTTTTGGGAAGACTTACAAGAACCAATAAAATCTAAAAACTCAAAAAACATACAATTATTTTTTGGGCTTCTCCTCCCGCCACGGCTGGAGGAGGACTCTAATGTTAGGCCCTCAAACTTAGATTGCATTAAGACTTTTTTGATACGTTATTTGATTTTATATTTGAACTGTATTTTTTGCAGGCCTTTTACACTGTTGACCAGACCGTTTTCAGGCCCTCCGATAATGCCTCTCCATTATATCTTAGTAGAGGTTGGAAGATACTTCAAAAACCAAGCTCAAGTGGACCTCATGTGAAAGCCTTTGTGGTAATATCCACTAAATCAACTAGCGATCCTGAATTCTCCATGGACAATGTTGAAAGTCTTAGTATCATCCGCAGTATCTACCTTCAAGACGAATTTGCTTTCGACAAAGCTGAGTTTATGACTCGCAACCAAGATGGTTCTAAATGTCATGTTATTTTGTCTTGTGCGGGCACCACACATTTTATTGCTGACCCACCAACTCACGAATCAAATGATGTTATTCTGAACTACGAGGGTTTTCTCTTCAATGGCTTGATGGCCCTCTGTAGCAAACATAAGCTATTGATGGATGAATAGAAAGTGTTTTTTCTGATGTTGCAATTATTGGGTCTTGTGTTGCTTCTATGATTGAAGATGTAACATGAATGGAAATTGTTCTATGTATAGAAACAAATCCCTCCAAAAGAACCAAAAAAATAGGCTTTGAAATGAAGGAAAAAAGTAACTACTTCAGGACCTAGAAGAGAAAGTCGTGAGGTTCAAATTGGAAGAGAAACTGCAAAAGCTGTTGGGACAGCCGGAAAAAGGCCCTTGGAGCTGAGAGTGGATCGATCGAGAATGCAATTTGGTTCTTATTATGATGTCTCAGACGACAAAGGGCATATGGTCAACCAAGAGCAAATCCTTGAGTTTGAGGGTGATGCAGTGAATCTCGACAATTTTGTAATTGATGACATCGGGTACATTTGGGGCAAAAATACTATGTATTGGATAGAGAGTAAAAATATCCAACGCACCTCACTTTTCACGAACCAACGATCTTTGGATCACTCATTTGCTGAGAAGTTGTTTGCTTGATGTTTTGGAGCTTAGTAGTTAGTAGAAAGAGTATCAGTTACGTTTCTCATAGTCTATGCTAAGATTAATGTGCAAAGAACTCAACGTTAAGGAATAGTAAGAACCAGCAGTGCCATTTTTTAACTGGCAGTTTGTTCCATAGGAGTAGCCTTCAAGGATATGATGACATTCATTTTCGTGGACGATTCCAGATGGCGATCGTTGTTGCTATTGTTGCGAGGCCAGCGCATTTGGATCTACAATCTGTTCATAACAGGTGGCAGTCGCGGGATCCACATAAGGTGCAAAATAATTCTTGCATAGAGGACTTGCATTCGACACGTAGCCATTTGGTGCACAAATTTTGTGCTATTAATCAGCTGCTCTCCTCCATTGTGGACGATATTAGTCATAGGTGCACTGAAATTTCCATTATGTATCGATTTGTTTCTTTCTCTAAGCATCCAAGCGTCGTCATATGGGGCAACGTTGCTGTTACCCAGCATAAAATTGCCTCTCTCAGTAGGATTTATCTGTTCAGCAATGTTTCCAATCATCGTGTAACCATTGCTTTTTGTCAAGGAATAGCCATCATAGGCTGTAGATTTGGTAGCATAATTATTTCTATTTTGCAAATAGTTGTCGGTAAGGGTATTATCCCATTTGTGAGATAGCCATTCGCAATTGCCAGATTTGCGTACGGCTGAATTTTAGTTTGATACTACACCATTATGGATCGTAGCATCTCCATTTGGTGTTAATCCATTTGCGATAAGGAGAGCTCCATTTGGTGGTGTATCAATTTTTTCATTTGTTGGATTGCCTTCATACTTTGCCTTCTTCTTTGCTGGCTCAAGAGTCTTCATCTTTTTGAAGATGGTTTTGGCACTTGGTGTGGTTGTGCCTTTTCTTGGCTCCCTTGAGCATGGGGGACGGGATTTCTTGTGAAGTGGCAGCACCATATGACTCACCGTGTAAGAGTCCATCTGTTCTATGGAAAAAGAGGTGCGGAACTCAAGCTCGGCCGGAATGGAGGCTTGCGTGCAAGCAATTTTGAACTGGTCCCCTTTGCTTGTGGTGGTCGGTTGGATGCCTTGAGTAGTAGTTGGAGGCTCTCGAGCTGCTAACAAGTCATCCAATTTTTTTTTCAACTCGTCATTCTATTGTTCTAGCTTGTTGATTACATCGATAAAAGGTTTTGTATACTCGACTTGCAAGTTTGCTTCAAACTCTTGCAACATCTTTTTACAGGTTTTGAGTTTGGCGATGACTACATTATACTTTTCCATGGAGACAGGAGATGAGTCTGGTAGTGGTGGAATGTCCAGATAGAATTCAATTGTCTTCTGATGGTCCGCACACCATTCCTGCCAGGCCTTGATGATCGTCTCCTTTTCGAGCATTACGTTGATTTGTCGCTCTTTCCTCTGCTTCTCTACATGGAGTTGGGCTTGGAGGTACTTTTGATAATGTTGTAGAGTAGGGACCATGTCTTGATAGGATTGGATGATAGCCCTAATGACATCCATTTCTTGTTTCATATTTGCTATTTGTTGCTTGGCTTGATTAGCTTCTTGTCGCAATCGTGTGTTCTGGAGATCTGCTGCTTCCTTGGCTTGTTTCTATTTTATGGACAAGTGATGGTGATGAAGCCAATCCCTAAGCAGCCATTTTAAATCTTTGAGGAGGTCATGGGCATGTGAAAGGGCGTTGGATGTGGGGATATCCACTTCCTCCGGCAAAATCTGGCACTACTGGAATGCGCAAGGATGAAGGGCCCGTAGCGGTATCTGGCAATGCGAACTACTCTTGGGCTATTGTGTTGAGAGATGGCCCTTTGTCATAGACATTTGAGAAATGGACTCCATCAGGGTATGTCGTATATGTGTGTTGTGGCGACAAGATGACTTGACGTATACTCACCTTGGCGACAAGATGATTATTTTGCCCCCTTGAATGTCATGTGCCCCTTGATCTGTTGTGGTAGCTAGTTGATCCTTTTGTTGGCCCCCTTCTATTGTGTCTCTTGGTGGTGAGATAATTGCCTCTGGTATCTGTGGCAGATGGAAGCTTGAATGATGGCTTTCTTTTGAGTAAGTCATGTATCCAGCTGCTTTTTTTGGAAGGGATGGTCGCGATATTAACAGACGACACATATGGGGTGGAAGCCTCTTCCAATAATATGGATTTCAGCTGAGCCGAAAAATCTTGAGGAGGTGAGCTGGGTGTGGCTTGTACCACTGATTGGATTGAAAGACATTGGGGACTGTCTATTTCTAGTCCTTATCTTCATGCATGGTCTTTTTTGGCTTGCCCTTGGAGGATGTGGCCTCTAGTGTGGTCAACTGGAAAGGCTATCAAAAAATTGATGAGGCCCTCCACTTGGTTTATTGCCAATTAGGTCGGCCATTGTAGCACGTGTGTTGTCCAAGGCGTAAGGGGTATGCTGACTTGACGTCATCCTCACCTTCCTCCGGCTTATCATTGACAGTCTATTCAGAGTTCCAAACCTAGTGATGGCAACTGAACACGAGGGTTACTCTCGTTGCGGGACTTAACCCAACACCTTATGGCACGAGCTGATCATCACAAAAAAATGGAGTGGTCGAGAGAAAGAATAGAACCTTATGTAAAGGAGCCAAAGCAATGAGGTTAGGTGCAAATCTTCCTAAATCTTTTTGGGACCAAGCTTTGTTGTGTGACAATTTTCTATGCAATAGATGGCCAAGTGTTGTATTGGATGAGAAAACACCTTTTGAGGTCTTGTTTGGTAGGAGTCCGAGTCTCAAGTTTTTCAAAACTTTTGGATGCATTTGATATATCAACATTACTCTTGATGAGGACAAAGGAGGATCCATCTTCAAAGAAAGGTATATTTGTTGGTTATTCATTATTTCTCTTGCAACACTTTATGGATGGGATCTATGGCAATTGGACATCACTAATGCATTCTTTAATGGAGATCTTGAGGAAGAAGTTTTTATGGAGCAACCTGAGGGCTACATTTCTCATGGCAAGCCAAATCATGTGTGTTTTCTCCAAAAAGAGTTCGTGTGGGCTTAAGCAAGCACCAAGGAGTTGGTATGCTAAGCTTAACACTTTTCTACTTTCTCATAAATTCATAATGAGTGAGTATGATCATTCACTTTACTACATATTTGTTGGAAATGATGCTACCATTCTTGTAATCTATATGGATGATATCATTTTGAGTGGAGGCAACAATCAAGATATTCATGATATCAAGATAACACTCAAAAAGGAGTTTGAGGTGCATGATCTTGGCCTTTTGCATTATATCTTGGGAGTAGAGGTATTTAGAACTTCTCAATTTACTTTCATTTGTCAAGAGAAGTATGTTTATTCTATTCTAGAAAGATTTTATATGGTAATGCAAAGTCTATTGATACGCCAATGGAGTCAAATGTAAAGCTCACTATAAGAGGTAGTGAAAGATCCTTCGAGGACATTACTCTCTCTAGGAAGCTAGTTGGTTCACACATTTATCTAACCATCACAAGACCTGATCTTAGCTATTGTGTTGATAGATAAAGTCAATTTATGCATGATCCTAGTGTGGAGCATTGAAAGCTAGGCAAGAGAGTCTTGAGGTAGATCTCAGATTCTAGAGACTTTGGCATTGTTTATAGAGGATCATCACCTAACTTGTATGGTTTTTCAGATTCGGACTTTGCTGGAGATCAAATGGATAGGAAATCCAGAAATGCTCATGCTATTTTTATAGGTGATGGGACTATCTCATGGATGTCGAAGAAATAAGCAACAATCTCATTATCTTCTAGTGATGCTGAGTACAAAGCCTTGACTTCATGCACAAAGGAGATGCTTTGGATCAAAAGAATGGTAATGGATCTCAACTTGCTGGATTTTCAAAAGTGTCCAATCATCTTTTCTGGTAACCTTTCAGCAAGCAATTCTGTTTTTCATGCAAGGAGCAAGCATATCGAAGTGGCTTATCATTCTGTGAGAGATCAAGTCATGGCAAAGGAAGTGGAGCTACAGCATGTCTCATCAAAGAAGTGTGTGGCTGATATCTTCACCAAAGCATTGGGAAAGGACTTGTTTATGAAGCATATAACATCACTTGGAGTACTATCAAAATCTATGCTAAAACTAGCTGAAGCCACATATCATGAATAGCTAACAATGCATTAATTAGAGCATTAACATTTCAAAAATTGTCATCAATAGTAGTGATCCCCTCAACATGTTGAGTTGAATAATCTTTTATTTTTTTAACCTTCTGTGCTTGGTTCTATTGTAGCTATTGTTGCCTTCCCCCACCCATCATCACATGAGCCACTTTGAGACATGCCTAAACCAACAGGCTGCTCTCCCAGTGCAGGTATTTTGTCCAATTCTTTGTCGGCCTCGATCTCCGAGGTCTTAAATTTCAGAACTCATCCACCACGAGAGGACTCATGCAGATGTTGCTTTAAGAAGGTCTGGATCTGGTCCTCGATGCTAATCTCTCTCTCTCTCTCTCTCTCTCTCTCTCTCTCTCTCTCTCTCTCTCTCTCTCTCTCTCTCTCTCTCTCTCTCTCTCTCTCTCTCTCTCTCACACACACACACACACACACACACGCACGCACACGCACAAAAAGCATAAGAACATACAATCTCAATAACATTCAGATCCAACAATTAGCAAATCTCATTGCAAGATGGTGCCCTACCTATCTGCGCAAAACCTTATCGCACCAATCCAACATATTTTGAGAAGATACAAGAAGATATTTAGAAGCTTCTTGATGTTGGTTTCATTTATGAAATCGAGCATACAAGTTGGGTATAATACTATATCTTGACATTCCTTCTTTTTTTTTTTTTTTCCAAAACTATTTTTTCACAATACTCACATAAGTTGCTCCTTATCATCACAACCATTGATTTCAAATTATAACTATAACATTCCTAAGGATATTATTACAATGATGTCATGTCAAAATTTTGTAAACATAAAACGTTAAAACATGTAATTTACAGAAGTTTATTTTGATCATTTTATAGTGGTTGTTAATATGAATGTTATCTCTTGCATGAGTAAAGCAATTGATACAAAGGAAGGTCACTTTGGCCGAGTGGTTAAGGCGTGCGTTTGCTAAGCACATGGGGTTTCCCCACGAGAGTTCGAATCTCTCAAGTGACGACCTTCACTTTTAGTTTAATGAAAAATTGTCTCTTTGATTTTCTTGAAGTTGCTATATATAAGCACATTAATGTATCAAGACCAAAGGATAAATTTTTCTGCATACTGTAGAGTGGCCTTTGACTTTGGCTTTGGCTATGCATATCTAGATAACCCTTGTTTTTTTCAAAATTGTAATTTAGTTGTAATGACCTATTACAGGCATTTTTTTGTGAATTGTTATTATTATGATCCAGAAGCCCATTTAACCTATTCAAATGTTGAAGGCAACATCCGAATAAGAAGAAATATCTAATGGATGTAGCAAAAATAATCTTATTCAATGATATATTGAAGAAAAGATATGCAACTAAATGAATCTAAAGGAAGGACCATTAAACAAAGGGCAGTTATGAAATGACACACACCTTAAATAGAAGGCTAACCCTAAAAGAGAATATTCCTAATGATTCAGTTTGTTCACACCTCATGAAAACGTTGCAAGCTTCCACGTGCTTGTTTCTCATTGGAACAAAGTCGTGTGACTAGGATGCCACATAAGACTTGTACACGTGTTATTTTCTAATTCATTAGAAATAGTTAAGTAAATATAGATAAGAACCAACATATCGATTGTCAAGTGTTTGGCGCTTTTCTAGTTAATGTTTGTTGGGATTCTACTTCTCAATTAGCGCCACCATTTCTGAGCTTCCATTTGACACAGAACTTGCTTCACAACGAGCCAATGCTAGCGCTGATTCTACTTCTCTGTTTGCGCTTATTCTCTGCATGATAGAGTTTTAGCTCGGCAATGGTTCATGTTACTACAAATCTATTTGGCTATGGCTCAGTCACGGGTTCTGTTTTGTAGTATAATGGTAGTGTGTCCCGCCTGTCGACTGGCACACCTATGACCTGATTTCGATCTTTAATTGACAATGGTAGCTCATCTTGGTTATAAGATCTGTCAAGAACTCGTTTTTCTATGGTTTTACAAACGGTTTTAGTTATTTCTTTATTTTTACAGAATGTAGATTATTCCTAATCTAATTTACACAAGAAACATGGAATATAATCAAATCTAATCTACTGGAATCATGAAACAACAACACAAACTCTAAACTGAAGCAATGAAAATCCTACAAAGTGCTTGCTACAACTGTCACTCAACACTTGTAACAAAAACTCCTCAAGGAGCTTAACTAAGTGCAATGATGGATCAGTCTCCAAGTCCTGCACATCTACCTGATACTAATCCCAAATCAATTTTTAAGAAAAGAATGAACAAGCACATTCATACATCAATACCCAAACTAAATGCATGAAGATGGAGCATGGAAGGAAGTGGAAGTAGTAGGATCTTCAATTCAAAAAGCAACAGCATTTCAGCACATTACACATTCTTTGAAATTCGTGCTATGTATACCCATGAGCTGGTGAATCCAACTCTATCATAAGTTGGATTCCACCTCTTACAACTGAGTGAACCCCATTCTATAAAGATTTGGATTCCACCTCTTACATGATAATAGGAGGCCTCTTTATTAAAAAACGGTTAAAAATTCACAATTCTAGCTTGACTAGTTTTGGTCATATGACTTGTAAATAGTTAGATAGTCATGATGTGGCTTGTCACACGTGCCAAATAGCATAGGATTCCATTCATAAGGATGTTCTCAAGCAGACCTAAGTGTTAGAACCTTTGGAATGCTTAGATACAAGAGAAAAAAAATAGGAGCTATTTGGGTAATTTTTGCATTGTTGAGGGATCTTCAAGATTCCAACCCTAGCTTGGTAGGGATGAAAGATCCACCAAAATTAGCATTAGGGATAGGTTTAAGGCTACTCATACCTGCCCAAAACCGTGATGGATCATGTATATATAGGTGATGATATCTCACCAAAATCAATCAAGCAATTTTATGATTTTTCTCTCATAATGGTGCAATTGCTCTCTATGTTCATAATTGTTTGAGTTCTTGTGATTGCTAATGATTATAGGATTGAATGTAGGTCTTGTGTACAGTACTCAGACTGTGGGAGGCTGTACTTTCACACGTGTGAAGCCTTCTTCAAGGATTTGGGCCATTTAGTGAGGTTCAAGCATAGATTTTTTATGGATTTTGATGGCTCAACTTGTGCTAATCTTATGAGAGCATAATCTATTGTTTTCCTCATCATTTCAAGTGTTTTAGGATCCTTATTTGCTATAATTTTTATATGGTATCAGAGCCTAAAGGCTGAAATGAGCTAAATCTTTGGTTTTCATTCAATTTGATCACAATTTTTTATCCAAATCTTGTGTAGATTGGATCTTAGCATTTAGCATTGATTCTAGAACTCAAAGTGTGTCAAATACATTGGAGATTGGTGTTGTGTGACTTCATTTGTAGGTGTTTAGGTGTCTAAAACCAGAGGCAAAGTTGAATTCAATTCACATTACCAAGATAGCAAGTTTTGCTTGCTCCAAGCATTGATTTCTAAGCGAGTTTTGGAGGCGATTTCATAGAGGAGGCTTTCTAGCATTCAAGGATAGGGAAGATAAAAGTTTTGGGGACTCTTAAAGGCTGTTCTAAGGTGTAGAGGACACCTCCTAAAGTGATTTAGGTTCAGTCCAACCATTGCTTGACTTATGCATCAAATTAGATCAATTTTTCATCAATTTTGATCAATTTTTGCTTGTGATTGGATAGTAGATTGTGTTGCATCCACATTAAGTTCCATTTAGATATTTTACAAGTGATTTTGGAAGTATATTAGGTTGCTGAAATTCACTCTTGATCAGATCATTTGGAAGCTTTTATGTTTTTTATAGAAAGAGGGGCAATTCTACTAGTATTGTCTACTTCAATCAAGCAAGTGCATTGTTTCTAGTATTCTATGATTTGATTTTGTTAAAGATCATTCTTAGATCTTTATAGGAAGTCTATTACTGATCTTTTCAGGTCCCTAAGAAGTGGGACAAGGTAGATCTTCAATCAAATCAATAGAAGTAACCTTCATTTGTGTCAAGTCCTTGATTAGGAGACTAGATGGCATCTATAAATGCATATCTTTTGGATACTAATGAAAGGATCAACAAAACTAACTATTCCATATGGAAAGTTAGAACAAAATCCATCATGATCATGCAAGATCTGATGGAAATTGTAAATGGTAAGGAGGGTGAACCTATTCATCCTCAAGAAAAAGCCAAATACATCAAAAGGTGCAATGTTGCACTACATTGCATAAAAATGAATGTTGCAAATGAACTCTTAAGAGAGGTAGGAGATTGCACTTCGGCTCAAGATGCTTGGGAGACTTTGCAAAAGGTATATGAATCCAAGAACCAAACTAGAATGTTAGCTTTGAAGAATCAAATCTATAAAAGCTATCAAAAGAAAGGAGAGAGTGCACATACTTTTGTCCTAAGAGTAAAGGAATTGAACAAAGAGCTAGCCTTCATAGGTGATCCTATCAAGGATGAAGAGCTTGTTCAACTCATATTGAATGGACTAACTTTGAATTTGACAATTTGGTTTAGGGATATGCAATTATGGGTAAGCTACCCATACTTGAAGAACTCCAAGGCACACTCATGGCCGAGGAATCAAGAAGGAGCCAAATTCAAGAGAGGATGGATAGGCTTTTCATCCAAGGTGGAGATGACCAAGCTCTCTTCACCAAAGGCAAAGGCAAGTCCAAAGGCAAAGGATCAACATTCAAGAAGTCTTCAAAGCTTGAGGATCAAGAAGGACCCTCAAAGGCATTTCCATCAACCACCAAAGTCAAGAAGGACAAATCAAAGGTGAAGTGCTACTATTGTAGCAAGATGGGGCATTATGCCTCGAAATGCTTCAAGAGGAAGCAAGATCAAAGTCAAGCCAACATGAGAAAAGAGGAGGAGGAGAGTTCACAGGAGGACTCTCTCATGATGTCCATATTTTCTTCAACAAGCTTCAAAGGAGAAGGTCCTTGGTGGATTGACTCGGGTGCTAGTTCACACATGACTAGCAAAAGGGAGTTTTTCTCTTCTCTCTTATCTTATGATGGACCTATAAAGTCTATCTATACAGCAAATGATGAAGCTTGTAAGATTGAAGGAGTTGGTAGCATTCCCCTTTGCTTAGGATCTTCCAAAAAGATCAACATATAAGGTGAATGAATGTTTCATCAAGAAGAATGGTAAGATAGTGGCTAAGGGCACTAGACTTGGCAAACTTTATAAGTTGGATGCATTTGTGGATACTAATGTTGTCATGTTGGCCGAGAAGAGCAAGATATCTACCTTTACTTTATGGCACAAAAGACTTGGACATGTCAACTCGGGTTCCATGGAGGCTATGATCAAGGAGGAGTATGCTTTAGGCCTACCAAGGTCTATTGGGAAGGAAGACAAGGTTTGTGAAGCTTGTGCTTTATCCAAGACACATAAGAAGGTGTTTCCTAACTCCATCACAAAGTCACCTCATCCTCTTGAACTCATACACTTGGATGTGCACATTGCAAGCACCAAATCTAATGGAGGTTCATCCATGTTTTTAACCTTCATTGATGACTACTCAAGATATTGTTGGGTGTTCTTACTTTCCTTCAAGTTTCAAGTATTTGATACTTTTGTAAAGTTCAAGTTGTTTCTCTCTCTCCAACGAATTGGCAAATCAAACCTCTCAAGGTTCTTCAACAAAATAGCATGCCTCAAGTCATGTGACTGCATTTGAGGGAAGTGATTGTTTCTAATGTCCAATTTTCTAATTTTCATATGATGCTAACTTTAGCACATATGATGGTATTGTGACACAAAAACGTGTTTGAGCCCCCCATTAAAAAATTTCCCCTACGGTAGGGCAACTTTTCTTTTGCCTTACCAGTAATTTGTCGACGAAAAAAACCCCCCCTATAGCTCACTTGTAGGGCAAAAAAATTTGCCCTGACAAATAGTTGGCAGGGCAAACAAATTTTGCTCTATGGTAGGGCAATTTTTCTTGCCCTGCTAACGATCTGGCGAGTTTGGAAGTCTAATACAAGCAATAAGTTGAGTTTGACCTTAGTGCGTGATGTATAGCGAATATATTGTACATGATTTGGTCCATGCTATGTTGTCTGTCATACATACATGACTTCCTTCAGTAACTTCTTCAAAATGCACCGCGGTTTCTAAAGGCAATAATGACTTGGGTTCATAAGGAATTGAATGTTTTGGCATACCGAAATAAATATGCAACCGATTCTAAGCACTGAAATCAATCACATAATGGGCATCGAAAGAAGATCTTGCGTGATTTTAGTACATCATACTCGTGACTAGAACTAGCAATATTGATGATGCAACAGAGAGAGAGAGAGAGAGAGAGAGAGAGAGAGAGAGAGAGAGAGAGAGAGAGAGAGAGAGAGAGAGAGAGAGAGAGAGAGAGAGAAAATTCTCGTGGAAAGCATCTCTTTCTGATTGAGAGAGTATGTAGTCCTCGTATAATATCATTCTTTCCAATATTAATGTAGTAAACATCAATTATTGAATGAACCCTTCAATTGTAAAACAAGGCTTTGGGCAGATAGATTGTGAAATGAACTCGCATTTGGTCAAATATGAATCCATGTATTGAAAGGAACACAAGAAGCATTATAATATTCCATATATAAGTAGAAAAGATAAAGCAAACACGTGGATGTTTGCCACTGAAATTTTTGAACTCTGAAGATTCAAAGATACCCTTAATGGAGTAACAAATGAACTTTGAAAATGTAGAGGAAAAGTAGGTACCTTCAAATGAAAGTACAAATTACATTGAAGGGGGTATGGTACTAAGACCCTTGTACTTCAATCAAGTAACTATCTTGAGCAGTGTTAGCTTTATTGCCATTGCCATCAACATTATGAAGCCATCATTGCTCGATAACAGGTGCACTCTAATTATAAATATTCAAAGAGAGAAAAAATCTATTGAAATAACATGAACTACATTAGTGTAATCTTGTTAGTTTATAAAGTAGCATGGTAATTCTAGCTTGTATAACTTGTGTTCTTAGAGATGCATAGTCCAATAAGTAGGGAGTGTTCAGCTTGATAACATGGGGTTGCAGATTTCTGCAACATTTCAATTGATGTGCATATTGATAGATAAAGTTACAATCCTCCCCGCATTGCAGCTGAGGGTTGTCTTTACTTCCATCCAAAAATGCAAATATGAATGTACTTCACATGTATTTTTGCACATCTCAACAATAACCAAGTTATAAAAACTGTTGAAGCTATTTTCTTACGTTTCAACAAATGTCTCATGAATTATTGGAATGTTTCCATGCAGCAAAGTTCCACAATAAAGCACATCATGAGACAAGTTATTCATCAAAATTTGAAAATTATCAGGAAAGGAACTATATTAGCATCCAATCATATTAAATGACAAACCACAACGCACAAAACTCGCACATAAAATACATAGAGCAGAAAATGATAGACATGTAAGTCTCTGCTGTGCCAAATTAATTCTCCACAAAATAGACAGTAAATTATAGCTAGCTACTGACCTTAAACCAATAAAGATCAACAAGAGAAAAGTTTACTGGATAGCACTATTTCTTGTAAATGATCTAATCAATTGAAGAATTACACATATCTAGACAATTTTACAGGACACAAATCAGAAAGATGTCCAAAACAATTATTCACTATTGGCAATCAACTGGAAGAATCACATAATACCATATTTAATATGGAAAGCCTATGAGGATTGTAGAAATCCTACAAATGGGTCTGGGAATCTTGACTCGTAGTAGAAAAAGCTCCAGGGACTGCAAGACAAGCTCCTAATTTTGCACAAAGAACGTTAGGATCGAGAACAGTCTTCAAGTTCGCCAAGAGTAATGGGACCTTTTCAAGAACTGTTGTCTGACACTGCAAACACAGCATTCAAATAGAGAGTAAGACTCACAATTAACAAATTCTCTCTTCAAAGTAAGAAACAGAATGTCTTAGCAGTATCAGTGAGATGAAAGAGCCACCGACCTGATCAACATGATTTGGTACTGTTTTGGCAACCATCCAGAAGGATCTCAATTAACTTCATCTGAAAATGCAAAACATTCAGGCTGCATTGTTGAGTCACAGATTCTTTTATGCACTACACTTTAGCTGTCAATATTGACACCCACATAGCACTAGTTACACACCTGTGTTTTGGGATCCTGTAGCTTAATCTTCAATTCGACCACCACATATCAACAAACAACACAAATTTCTGCATTTAAAATCAAGGATTTTGAGTCATTTTACAAATCCGCTCCCTGTAGACATTCTTCCAGGCGCCATGTACTCTTGAAGCTTTGCCAGTGCAATTGCAATATAATAGAAAATAAAACCTAGTTTGTATTACATGCATTGAGAACCTAGTGCCTTTATTTTCTCTCTCCATCCTTGGCACAAGGCTCGTAAACACTAAAACTCTTAAAAATTTGCTAATATAAAAAAGATTGAATGTTTTCCCACTCCTTTAAGTGCAAAGTCACATGCCCAAACATTCATCCATGTAGGCTTTTATGAATTTGTGCAAAAGACCCTTGAACCGGATTATTATCACTTCCAAGAAACTTTCAATTACTTGTATCAGAGCATAATACATTTGCCTTCTCTCTAAATCCTCCACACCACACAAAGCTAATAAATATTCAAACTCTTATGTATAAATTGTTTTTGTAGCAAAGATCAAACGCTTCCTACTCTTTTAAGTGCAAAATCACATGCCCAAACTTTTATCCATATAAGATTTCTTGTGTTTGTGCACAGACCAACGAACTGAGTTTTTATCACCTCCCAACCTATTATCAATTAGATGCATTTAGATGCTACTGCCTTTGTTGAATCAAGTTCTTAACAATTCCTGGATAAGGACCTAGAAACTTAGTTTCCATTACATGCATTAATTGTTTTCTTTCTCCATCCTCCACACAAGGCTAGTAAGCACTCAAAATATCTTGTAAAAATGCTATCCTAGTCTTTTAAGTGCTCCATATCCCTTACTTTGGCTCTCCGTCTCTCCCTGCCTGCTGACATGATCTGACCAATCAACCTCGCTAGGTGTCTTGAATCAGCCTTTGATTGGATCATTGGGGCTAGAAGAATGTTCATGTTCTGGAACATTCAATCTGATATGCTACATATGTCTTCTAGTGCACTATGCCTGGAGCTCAAATGACTAGCATTATGCACAACCTTAAAGTAGGACCAGAGAATTCCAGACACACACCCTGTTGGAAGCTCAAAGCAAATTAAGACATCACACAAACAGTTGGGATAACAAAAAGTTGACTTTGAATTCACAAAGTTAACTACACGCAAAAATTATATGCAGATTAAGTGAGCTGATCTTTATTCAAATGTGCAAAGGCACACTTCTCTAAAAATCTCGAAGCATGTCCAACAACAAAATATAATATCTAACGATAAAGGGACTATTGGCCAATGCATCCTTTCCTTGCCTTGAGGTTTAGAATGCACATCCTTTCAGGTATGCATGAATATATAGATTGAATAATAGCTCAAAACATGGTATGTTCTTGAAGAAATATTCCTCAACACAGTGAGAGACATCATATTATAAAACAACAATATCTTCTATCTAGATTAAACTAGTTAAAAATGTAATAATTATCACATACCCAAGCAACAAAGTTGTGTTCTCCTGCAGGCCTCAAATTATCAATCACTTTTCTCCCAGTTATCAGCTCAAGTAAAACAACTCCAAAGCTGGAAACGTCTGATTTCAGTGTCAACTGTCCTGTCATGGCATACTCCGGAGCACAGTATCCATGAGTCCCCGTCACATGTGTCTTATCTCCTACACGACAAAGCTTGGCAAGCCGGAAATCAGACAACTTTGGCTTCATCTAGAAGAATGTTTGACAACCTAAAGTCTCTATAAATAACAGGCGGATTTGCTTGGTCATGCAAATACTCCAAACCCTGTGCAGAACCGGCAACATGTTTCATGCTGGTCGTCCAATCGAGGTTCTTTATCAGGAGGAAGATCTGAGAGCACAAATACACACAGAACTCACTAAGAATGCACAAAAAATCTACGTTATGATAATCTAGATTGAATTTATGAAAATGAAAAAAAAAACTAGTTTTGAATAAATGCACTTTTGAAGTATATGCCTAGTTTGAACATAGATGTCCATAGCACAAACAAACTACACTTTGGGGTCTGTTCGAAACCCAAGACCAGATAGACTGGAAGGAGATGTGTTATGGCCTACAACCACCAGTGTATAGATGCTTCAAAGCTCTTGCACAAGAGCCAAGCTTGCATCTTAAGAATCCTTGCAAGAAAATGATGAAAATACAGAAGCACTTTCTTTTTCACTTACCATGCTAGTGATCTTCAAGGCAACTCAGTGGCATGAACTCTTTCCCTCACTTTTTGCAATCAACTTGTGCACATCTACTTGCTCAATACTATATCACACAATCCAGACATAAATAACAACTTACTGACTTGACACACATCAGGCAGACACGTTTTAAACTGTTTCATCACCCACCATAATGATGCACCAGAAAATGCCTTTTAGAATACGGTAATGAAAAATTCTATTAAGACAAAATTTTGGATTCCACATACCCAAACGAACTAAAGGCAATGCTACCATTTCACCACCATCAAAACTCCCATTACAGGGACTCGAAAACAATTAAGGCAGGGTTCAATATGCACTGTATGCTACTGAGCTTGCAAATTGTTCGATAGAACCATTCACTTTTTTTCCTGTGAAACTTAAGAACTATTGCACCTGGTTATTCGCCATCTGCTCACATAAAGGGCAGAGACGACTTACAAATGCTACTTTAATATATGCCTAGTGGGACACTCAATTTCATAGTACGTATAAGACTGAAATTAAGTGATAATTAGGCAAAGTGTTTAACGAGGTAGCCTAGCTATTGTCTTGTTCCGGATCTAATTCTGTGGCCCACCGGGATTTAAAAGAATCAGATACTGAAAGGTTATACGACAGCTTCCTACCTTCGTGGAGATGCACCTTAGGCACTTCTTCTTAGAGAACAATGTTTCATCGAAATGCGTTTCGAACAAAGAAACACGTTTGAAACGTCCCATTCGAAATGGACCCATTTCGAAACGCATTTCTTTCGTTTGAAACGACTAGGAAAAAAATCCAAATTCTAAGGTTCGAATACTAGGTGTCTTGCTTCTATTAATCATGTACCTGCTATCGTGTTTCAAAACAAGCTCCCCAAGTTTTAGACTTCTTAATTTATGATTTATCAGTTATCACAAATTACAATAAGCACTAAAGCCACTAAGTTGGAGATAGAAAATGAAATTGGATGTATCTACTTAGTACTAGTCTTTCTATGACATGTCTAAACCCAAAAAAACACATTTTAAAAAAAATTCCTAAAAACCTTTCCCGTTTCGGACCTGGACCTCCCGTTTCAAATTTCAAAAAAGGTTTCGAAACGACGTACAAAATGGGACCCTGAAAGATTGTTAGGGAAAGGACTCGAAATCTCTGATGCATTCATCTAATGTAAAGGCATGCTCTCTTGAACAACTCATGAGAACGTTTCACTTATTGGACTTATCGATCCAAGGTTCAAAGTCCAACGATCATTTCCAAAACACAAAAGCCTACCTTAAAACCCTATTTGAGCTAAACACGTCCAGATCCACACTCAACCAAAATAACTTCAGCATGTACCAGGCTACTAACAAGCATCAAAAACTGTACGATGCTCAGTCTCAACACTATTCACTTGCATATTATTGTAGGACTTACACATGCATAATTCTTCAACAGAAACTTGGCTTTGCGTTTTTGAAAGAAGTAATCAGCAAACATTCTTCCTAAAAGTATAGACTTGGAAAAACTTCTGGAATTAGAGAATAGCTTAATTATTGCGCAAGAACTTCAGCATCTATGATCTTAATCTTGTGCAAAACTTACCAAAAGAAACAAACCAAATATGCGAAATAACAAGACAACAACTGAAAACGTCCAGCACTTTGCCATTCAACAAATTAAGGGAGGTGCAGGCACAAGATGCAAATGAGCAGGTCAACGAAGGAAGACGATGAGACCATAATTATTGTGAATTTGTCGTCGCATCACGATCCATCTGTTATCCCACTGCACATTCTACCCAATTTCAAGCACAGCTAAACCCTAAACAGATAGTGTTTCATTATGTACAGAATGCAGCAAAAAAGATTCAAATGGATTCACCTCAGTCTATGCATGCAAGAAGCGACAACCAGAAGCCGTGCCAGCAAAGACCAGAGCCATGTGGAAAGCCACGCACGCAACAGAGGGATTTAGCATGGACATTAACCAATGTAGACCAAGGCAATCTGGATAATTTCTTGAGAAGAATGGTGTTTGAAACTTTGAATAAAACATGTGAGGAACTAATTTTAAAACTGGCATATGTATGCTATCATGGGGGCTCAAAATATCATATTGAATCATGATTTTTCTGCCCGCTGTAAGGATTGTCTTTTGAATTCTTGTTGCATACTGCATTCTGCTTCCTAAGGAAAACCTATCTGCCAATGAGGGAGATATTCAAAACATGGTAGCTTCTTACAGATGCAATTGGCATGCTGAGATAGGCTGACTCGTCTTAGATTTACAAGCGAGAACCAAGCTACCAAAATGACAGCATTTTTCAAACAATCTGTACATTTGCTATTATACCCTCAAGATAGTATGAAGCTACTAGAAACTTATATGTTCAGGAGCAAAAGCAAACTAATGACCCAAGTAAAGGAAAGTAAATTTTCAAGAACATGCCAATTATTACTAAAAGATCAGAAAACATTCAATCTTTGCAAACGATGGACTAGAACATTCTGAAAGTCAGCTATAACATTAAAATTAGCATGTGTAATAGGTAAGAAACGCCTCCTGCAGAAAGATGAATAAACAATCGCATTGACCTTTTCAAATTTTCTTGAAGATAGAAGTTAAGGTTTTGTCCTCCTTATTCACCAACTCAACCTCATTGTCTTGCTCAGATCCTTGTATTGGAGCTAATTATCAGGATCACAACTTGGATTTGAAGTTCAACCAGGATTGGAGACCAAAGCAAGGCCAACAAGTTTGCTCCATTCTAAGCCATGCCACAATTGACCCCGCAACTGCAGTTCACAGAGAAACAACTACAGTCAAAACCCTGATTCTCTTCCCATCCTTTCCTTTTCCAACAGCGAAATGACCTTTCATGAGATAGGAACGGATTTCACTATCCTTAGCCTCTAGCATCCATTCGCGACTAGCAAACATCCAAAAATATCTATCCATCTCTATTAAACCCCCCACCCCCCCCCACCCCCACCCCCTCCATTCTTTCTTTCCTAATAAGAAACATAAATTTTAACAAACCCAAACTCGAAAGAAAGAGCATAAGGCGGAAAGCAGTCATGAATCCAACAGATCTAGTCCACGAAAAAAAAATGAGAGGATGAAAATGCCAGCACAAGTAGCAGCAGCAGCTTAATTAGCAGAATGAAAAGAAAGATTGAATCAATATAGACACAGGGCGAAAAGCAGTCATGAATCCACCAGATCCACTCCACAAAAAGGCCAGCAAAAGCAGCAGCAGCAGCAGAGCCAACAGAATGAAAAGAACGACTGAATCAACAAAGAGATTGCTCAGAGAAACTGGATTGCCAGATTGGCCAGTTAAGTCTTAAGGCATCATCTCAACACTTGGATTATTTTTCAGCTAATATGAATACTTTGTCACATGCATGGAGACATCCTCCACAGGCATGAAAAGAGAGGAAATTGACTAATGCTAAAACTCCCTAAGAAGAGAATGTGAGAAGCATCATCCATCATGGGGAGAGATAGAGAACCCATGCCACATGAAGAAGCCAGTTCCTTGGTGCATGCCGAGGCTGATGCCGAAATTGACTTTTGCCTCGAGGCAAATTTGTGTGCCAATTCATGGCTCAAAATAAACTCATGTGGGCAAGCTAAGAGAGAGAAAAGGCGTGGCCACATGTATGTTTTGTGGCCAGGCATCCCAGATGTGGATTTACCAACAAGCAAGCGCACTCTTGGATTGTGGCAATGATCCAGGATATGCAAGCACGCAGTTTGTGGATGCAACTTACATCCAAGAACTGTTTAACTTCCTTCAGTTCTTCCTTAACCATGGAGAAGTTCTACGCCCTTCAACTTCAAAGCTTTCAAATGACTCATTAACATTGCCCTACTAGCTGAGACATAACCTTGATTCTATGTAAAGTCTCCTGCTTTCTATAAACCAAGCCAAGGTTAGATGTGCCCTTCACGTACCTCAAAATCATCTTCGCTACTTTCCAATGATCTAATGTAGGTGATGACATGAATTGACTAATCAAGCTCACAACATAGAAAATATCAGGACCTGTAGTCGTGAGATAAATCAAACTTCCAACTAGTTGTCGAAATAGAGTAGCATCAACTTGACCACTCAATACGAGACAGCTTCTTACCAGTTTCACATGGAGTGATGGAAGGTTTACACTCTGTCATGTGGAATCGCTCTAAAATCTCATGAACTTACTTAGCCTGATGTCGTTGCCATTCTGCCATACTTCAAGTCCCAAGCAATAATGCATAAGATCTAAATTTGTCATCTCAAATTGCTTGCACAAGTTGGCTTTGATAGAATGAATGAGATTTTCATCATTGCCCGTGATAATTGTATCATCAACATAAAGCACAATCAAGGCAATGCTATCATCGTTTATAAGAACATAAAGATTTGGATCTAAATTTGTCCTTATAAACTCATGAGAGAGAAAATAATGATCAATTCGTCCATACCATGCACACGATGCTTGCTTGAGACCATAGAGTGCTTTGCGTAGCTTGCATACTTTTGTTCTTGTCCCTTCACAATGAAACCTTGTGGTTGGAGCATGTATACTTCCTCTTCCAAGTCACCATTCAGGAATGCGGATTTGACATCCATTTGATGGATTTTCCACCCAAAATGGGATGCTAAGGCAAAGATAATACGTAGCATAGTCCACTTAGCCACTGGAGCAAATGTCTCTTCATAGTCGATCCCCTCGCTTTGCTCATAGCCCTTTACTACTAAGTGTTCCTTATGCTTTGCAATCGTGCCATCCACATGAAACTTTGTTCTAAATACCCATTTGTTGTCAATAAGTTTCTTTCCATTTAATAATTACAATCTGAAATTATCCACAAACTCTGACATAAGCTTTCAAGTACAAATATCCTTAAAATCCAATTTTAAGATATGATAATTCATTCAATTAGAATCTCTAGGAGAATTATTAAGATATAGAATGATTAAAACTCAACTCTGAGTATCCCAGATACTCTTTTGAGTTAAATGCTCCTGTTTCTAGAAGAAAATAACATGCATTCATCTTAATAGATTTCTCTGTCTCCTATGATAATTGGAGCTCCACGTAAATGAAGAACTGTACTCAAGCATCTGCAGACTATATACTGTAGCAAAATAGCATCCACTAAATAAAATTAAATTCTCCACAAATAAAATAACTTATTTTGTGAGAATATTTGTGAGATCCATAGGCTCTCAATAAGAACCATTACAATTCCTTATAGTCCTCTGACAATAATTAAGTATCTATTTATGATCCGTCAATCATAAATATTTAGATTCATATGATTCGGCAATCATAATTTTCTGGAATCCAAAATTATACTTAATTATTTACAGGATACTGGAGTATATGTCCAACATAACTCAAGAAAAGTAATAATCATTCCAAAATCTTTCCACTTAGAAAATATTGGATTTAGGAATATTTTGCAAACAAGATTCTTTAACTGAAGTGCAAGATTCAAGTTCTATAAACCACTGGTAATTAAAGACTGAACGCATACCAAAATGACAATCATCTTCAACTACAAAAACTTTAGATTACAATCTAGAATCAAATCTAGATATCCAAAGTCCTGCTGAATATCAATTCAAATATTATTCTTGGATTCATTATGATTTGTTATCCAATTAAGCGCTCTGGGATACAATCACTAATGAGCTGAGTCCCGTCCTTAACTAAGGAATACTCTATCCCAAGAATATTGTATATCCAATGCACACAATTTTAACTGATGAACCCAAATGATTCACTAATCATGCGTCTTACAAGCAATATAATTCAAAAACCATCAGTTCTTGATGAATCCACATCACACTGATCATTCTACCAATTAACTTCATCCTGGAGTAATCAGCTAGTCAAGTTAATTGCCAATGATTCAGAAATCTCAAATGTCTAGGTGCAGATCTTAATTATACTAGTATGATACCACATTTAGATCCTCATCCAAACCATTTATTAGTTAACTCATAAATCTTCTAGTCCAAAGATTTGTTAACTCTGCAAGTATTTGTAAAAACAATATTTGATCAAATGTCTATGTTCACCGACTAGGTTAAGTGCACCAAATAACCCTAGTAACCCGGAATACACAATAGATTACCAGATTAATCGTGCACATATGTGAATAATCTCACTATGACCCAGTACATAAACACATTTTTTATCTGGCAGATTCCTCCAGAACCCACATATTTTACTCACATATCTCATTGAGATCTTGTAACTCAGCTTCAAAAGATTTTCTATTTCCCATGAGTAAATAACATATCCAAAAAAATCTCTGAGACGAATAACATTCACTCTTAGCAGTTTTCCAATCCAACTTACCTTCTAATTACAAAATTTCTTTCACTCAATCAACCCCTCTCTGATTCTAGTACATAAACTAAGGTTAGGTTGATCTAATACAGAATTCTCAGACTTAAATTCTGATCAAACTTACTTCTATTCCAATCAAAATGGAATTAGTAACCTTTGATCTTTTACTGTACTACTTATAGATAATGATTCAAATATCAAATCTGTTCTAGTTCTAGATCATCCACACAATTTCTAGAGAATTCGTCTTCTTCAAAAAGTTCCAATTAGGTATCTTACTCTAAATCTATCCAAAAATACTTTCAAATCAAATCTCATTTCTATACCACCGTTGGTTTTCTTCCTAAACTATGCAATCTATAGATTTCCAAATAGAATTGTATTCCACCACTTCACCCCTCCTTTTAGAAAAATTATAAATTTCAATAAAAGTTAACTAGAAAGATGATATATGAAAATACTCAAATCTAAGAAAAGTCAATAATAAGTGTATTCCACAAAGGGTTCACTCTATTACACACATGACTTTTCCTTCTAATATTTTTAGCCTGAGTGACAGAAACTACCCTTCCATCGAAATCCATATATGCAAAAAGAGATATTCTAGGTTTAATAAATTGAAACACTTAAACCATAGAATTTATCTGAATTCCAAGTCTATTCGCACAAGTAGTTTATATGACATAACAATCTTTCAGAAGAATAACTTCATGCTGGAAAGAATTCATATAAACTAGTTTGATGTCTTATATTTAAAAAATTATTAAGAAGTAAAGGATTAATTAAGTGAGAAATAGATTTGAGGGCCTCTGATTTTGTAAATAATGAGATACCACATTGGAATCTACATCAAACCACAAAATTTTCCAAAATACCCCACACTTGATCAGACGGTTTTATTTTTTCCATATCGCGACTAGGTATTAAAACACACCATTGATCATCAGATCTTTACAGTCCTAAAATTTCCTTTTCAAAATTACTGATGTCCCATACCATCAGCTTTTCCTTCCGGAAAATCCTTAACGGCCTTATCTGATATTCTAGAGATTCACTAATCATCTAGTTGTCCTATAATCACTATAGGATATTATCTCTTGTTCCCAAATACTGGAGAATCCATTTATTTGGATGGCTGGCATGCCTATCAGATGGATACCACAAATCCACACCTGATTCTGTGATTTAGACAGAAGAATTAAGATGGTTCAACACTACATTCTGATCCTTACAAGTTAATGATAAGCTTCAAATCCCCCTAGATCCAAGAGCATCAACTCTAGGGACAAGCTTTTATCAACTAACAGACCCAACATAATCCATATATCATATTCTACTTCTAACATCACAATTGACATCCAAAATTGTGGATAACTCAATGGTCACAAAGATATTAGTTATGAATTCAACTAAATGAATCCTACCCAGGAAATTAATATCCGGTATTAAGCAATTATTTACTGGGATTGCTAAAATGCTAATTGAGAAATACATTTCCTGATCACACTTACTACCTCTGATGTCCACTCTGCTATTAGAATTAAGCAATTTTCACATGGTTTTTTATGTATTTTGACATCTATGTGGATCCACACATGTGAGGACCTGTCCACACATGTGAGGACCTGTCCACAAGTGTGAAATGACACTTGTAATATTCAGATCCATTTTGATTAGCTTTCATTTGAGTCTAATATGACATCTCTTAAATTATAGGAGTTAGGTCCTAGATTGTAGGAATCTAGAAGGTCAACACAAACCACCAATGGATGACGTGGCAAACTTGATAGATCTTATCCAAAGTGGATATGGATGAGTACAATGAGCTGTCCCACATGTGTTGGATACAGCTTAGAGAGAGATTATGTTGATTTGGTACTTGATCCATGATGGATCCATTGTTGAGCTAATGATGAGAAATCTTGGTTGAAGCAAACTTTTTGTTTTGACTCTCTTAAGCACTTTCTTTGTGGATGAATTCTTAGTAAATGATAAGTAAACTATTTCTCTGTTATCATGCCGTACAGAAGCTGTACTTCACACATGTGAAGCCGTGGATCATCATTTTTTATTGTTCTTGCTTGGAATCACAAAGATTGTCAAGTAGAGGCTAGATTTGGAAGCTAGTCTTGATATAGATCAAGATCCCAAGCTACCAATCACTCTTTGTGATCATTTGTAGATCAAATTCAGTCCTTAAACTCTGAAATTTGACATGGTATTAGAGCCAAGTCAAAGAGCTTAGTTGATGATCCAAAAATCTTCATTTTGGTGAAAGCATTGGTGCTAGATTCACTTTGAAGGAGGGCGGCCTTTTCTAATAGTTTACTTGTGATGTTGAGGTTCAGATTAGTGTGTAAAGTTTAGATGTACTTCTCACACGTGTGAGAGGCTGCTGGAGTTGTACTTTCACCAAAACTTTGTGTTTTTTCAATATTTGAGCTTCAAACAAGTTGTGTAGAGTGAAACTAGTTATGTTACTTGTTACTAGATAGAATGGGTTCAATTGGAGCATGTTTTCTTGAGGCTAGTGAAAGGCTAAATTCTAATAATTATTCAACTTGGAAAGTAAGAATGAAGTCTCTACTTGTGCTCCAAGATATGTATGATCTTGTCATAGGAGAGGAAGAAGAACCGCAAGGAGGCCAAGATCTAGTGAGGTACAAAAGGAGAGCTAGACTAGCATTACATTGCCTAAAAATGAATGTTAGTAATGAACTTCTAAAGGAAGTGGCATCTTGTACCTCGGCCAAGGAGGCATGGGACTACTTTAAAGGGATTTATGAATCCAAAAATACCTCTAGAGTGCTTATGATTAGAAACAAAGTTCTTCAAAGCATTAGAGGGAGTGATGAGAGTGCTCAAGAGTATGTCTTGAGAATAAAATCTCCCAACAAAGAACTTTCCATCATTAGTGAGGGTATTCATGATGATGAACTTGCTCAAATCATTTTGAATGGTCTTGGAGATGAGTTCTCTAATCTTGTACAAAGCTTTGCTATTCAAGATGCACTACCTTCCATTTACAAGCTCCATAGTGTGCTTGTGGCCGAGGAGAGTAGGATCCTTCATGTCAAGCAAAGGATTGGAGACTATATGAAGATAAATGATCTTTTCTACTGATCTAACTTCTGCATGAAGAGTGCAGACATGCACATTTTCTAAGGGGATAGGCAGCACAGGCTTCCAGTTTGGATCTGCATATTCTCTAGTAGTTTATGTACTCCTAGTTACATCTTTTGCCATTTTCATGTAGTACAAACAAGGGTGTCTTGATGTAGCACCGTGAGAGACATTATACATACATTTCAATGTTTTCAAATCACCTGCTAAGTGCCATTCAATATTGAAGTCTCCAACTCCTGGAACATTGAGAAGTCCTCCATCCATATGGTCCTTGATGATCCTAGGATAAGGTGTCCTTGAGAATATCCATGATAATATATCATGATCCTCTTTCAGCACCTGTCCAAAGAATTAATCAGACTTAGTTTACAATGCATTAATACTATTCAATGAATGTAATGTAATAATGAGGCTAGTTACCTGAAACATTGCCAACCACCATATATCATTTTCTGACTGGACACTGAATTTGAAATCTTCTTGGTTTTCTGTTTGGGATAGAGCACCATTCATGAGAGCTATACTAACCCTTTCCATCTTTCACAATTTCTGACTCATCTAACTTAAGTACTATGACTATTTTGCCATTCACCTTTTCATAGGTTATATCATAGAATGTGACCATGTATCTCAGCAAGTAATTTAGATGAACAAATAAATTGTTTGATGAATTATAGAATATCGATCTTCTATCAGTTTCATACACCTCCTCAATATGAAATGGAGTTCCAGTGATCTTATGCATACCTATGTTTAATGTAACCCTCTCTTTCTTCAAGTGGTATGTCCTAGGGATTGGGACTTTTCTAATTTGAACTTGCTTAAAAGCTTCTCTAATTAGTTTAAATATTGTTGCATATGCTTCTGTACTAATACCTGCAAAATCACAAGCACCCTGAACTATAGTCTTATCTAAAATATTTTGAATGTCCACCATCAAAGACTCTGCTATTTTACACTTTACATTTGAAATCCTATTGTTCATCATGATATGCTTAGTGGATTTGCAAGTCAATATTGTGCCCAATGACATTCCTAATGAAGCATTGTCTTTAATATTCCGAGGAGCTACTAATGCAGATCTGCAAAAAAAACAGATAGTTAACAGAATATCACCATAGCTGAAATTAAATCCAAATGTCATTAAAAAACTTACAAAATTCAGAATATGCTTACTTGAATGCACAGATCCTTCTATTTTGATACCCTCCTTTTGAAAGCGTTTGAATATCCTTGCAACTTTGTCGCTTTTGCTTTTTACTTTCAGCCTTCTTCTTTACCAAATCCACATCCTTCAGTAATTGTAAGTTTTCAATATGAATAGACTATAAGACTGATTGCATTTGCTCTAGTTCTGATTTGATATTGATTGTTATCTTCTGTAATGATTCATTATTTTTTTTAAGTTGTTCATTTTCTTCTAACGTCTTTTGGAGATGACAATCTCTATTCTGACAATAAGTGGATATCCGAATTAACTCACCTTCTAAAAAGTGAACTTTATTCATATAAAGTTGTTTTCCATGGTTATGCAATCTTTCACAATATCCTAGTAATCCACTATGCCCATTGCATATCCATGTAACTAAAAGAGTTATTGAAGAGAATGTGGGATGTGTCAAAGTGCTTGGATCTTGTGGATATAATGTTCCATCTGTCCACAAATCCACGTTTTTCTTTCCTTCTGCCCTGTAACGAGAACGATCCTCAACAGATATTTGAATTCCTTTGCCTCCTCTTTTCTGCAAAGGTGCCAAATCAATAGGGATATCCACATGTAGATGATACAATGTCATCATCAAAAAAATAATAGAGTAATCAGTTGCATCAAAGTACTATGACCAGATTCTATGAAGCAGAGTATACTGGCTAGGGCAAGGCTTCAGCCTCCTGTTATTGATGATGGTGCAAAGGATGATGTAGTTGTAATAAATTAAGATCAGAAGAAATATAGATAGCATAGAAGAAAAGTACATGTATAGACTTCATAGAAAAATATACATTGATATATCAAATGCTGCTCCAGTTTATGAATTTGGGAGCACAAAATACATGTATAGATGCCCAACTTGGGCTTTCATTTATTGAATGAAAGAGTGTATACACAGATTTTTACTAAAGTTTATTTGAAACTATTGTTCTCTCACAATGGTGATTGTTGTAGGTAGATCTTTGCAGCACGTTATCAGCTCCTGTCTTTTTCGCATCTGTGACATGGCAAATATTAGTGAATGTGCAATTGTAAATGATGACATTTTCTATTATTTTGTTCTATTTTGAAATGGCAATAAACATAAAGTACTTACGAGTCTTCCGTTGATGATAAATCTGAAATATGTTGGTAGATTGGTTTGTAATAGCATGACCTCTGTTCTAATAAAATCAAGCTTCCAGTGCTCTTCCACCTCAACCATAGTCAAATATTCCTCATTGTAGATAATGCTTATCTCCATTCGGTTTGTGTGACCATTTAGTTCAAAGTCTTGATCCAGTGGTAGCCATGTACCTTCAATTTTCTTGTATCTCTGGTAGCTAAATGTGAGACTGAGCATTTGCTTTTCGGTATGATAACGAAAGATCATTGAGGACTTTTTAATCCTGCATTCTATGTCATTATTTGTTTTACTATCCCAGCCTTGATCCATGAGATCTGACAAAGTCTCATTTGATAAATCCTTGCAAACAAATAAAGTTGGTGTCCTACGAACACTAGCACTCGAGAAAAAATCAACAAATGTATGCAATGAGATAAACCAACTTAGGTGAACAATTTTTGAGCCTGTGCTTATCTTCATAGCATTTTTAATATCAATGAGGAGCTTGCATCTCAAGAATTCAGAAACAATGCTGTCAGGAGTAGGCCACTCATCACTTTGAAAACTAGGCAATGGAATTGCTTCGAGCCTGCCAAAACCTCCATATGTTTGTGGCGTATATAAAGATTCATAGAAATAGATACCACAATCTGCAAGTTCCTTTGGACTTCTTCCTCTGTATTGTAGCTTTCCAACATCAGAGTGAATCACGTCTAATATTCTTGCAAGTGATTATGTGGGCTCCCATTCACTTATGCATGATGGATATAAATCTGAAAGAAAAAAACAATGTTGAAGCATTTAAATCATAATCTGAAGAGCATCAATAAAGGAAATCACCTATGATTGTTGTAGAGTGCATATGTTTTGATATACTTACAATTACATTTTTGATGATCATGAGGATTGATATCATGTACTTTGATTTCTGAATGCAAATATACATGTTGCACTAAGACTTCTGATATCGATTGACCTCCCGGAATAGTCTTAAACTCCAAAATTTTTGCTTTCCAATAAGATTTGTAAGCCATTTTTGCTCTTTTCTTTTGTCGAAAATTGCCCTTTGATGATGGATGCAGCAATACCCATGAGTTCTTCATATATTTTGTTGGCTTCCAATTATCAGCTTCATCTTTCTCATTGTAAAGAATCACAGGATCGATTGTAGATCTGGGTCTCCTTGCCATTGCTATTTTCAAAGCTTGGGCGCCAAAAATCTCTCTGATATGTTACTTAATTTTAATTTTTCATATCACATTTAATCTTATGTGAATGCCAACATAGTCACAGTTACTGCGTATACCATATTTTATGTAACTGTACATACTATATTTCTATAACTGCAACTGATATAGTTAGAAAATTTCACTATACTAACCAGCATAGTAAAGTAAATTTAACTTGAGGTATTGACGTCGGGCAGATTAGCACGTGTCGGGCAGGAAGAAGAAACCAATGGGATACGTTCATGCTACCCGGACACAAATTTCAAAGTTTTCTATATTGCATTTTTATTTTTTAGTTAATTTAGACTACGTTACGTAGATTTCAAATCTGTGCATTTTGATTGGGCCTGGTGACGGTCAAAACTAAAGAAAAAAATAAAAGTATCTTTACAAAGGGTCTTTTTGATATTGAGAACTTCTCTAATGGATGCTAATGTTTTTCTTGGAAGTGTGAACATGGTGAAGGAGGACCTCCATCATGTGGAGCTTTGGCATAGGAGGTTGGGCCACCCCAACTTCAAATCTATGGAGATGCTATGCACCAAGGATCTTGCTCTTGGCCTTCCAAAGACACTCTCAAAGTGTGAAAAAAGTTGTGAAGCTTGTAGCCTCTCAAAGGCACACAAGCTACCTTTTGATATCTCTTCCACTAGATCGACAAAAGCATTAGATCTTATTCATAGTGATGTGCACTCTTTTTCTCAAGAATCTAATGGAGGTGCATCTATGTATGTATCTTTTATTGATGATTACTCTAGATACACTTGGATTGAACTTTTGGATTCCAAAAGTAAAGTGTTTGAAGCTTTTGTTAAGCTCAAAACTCTAGTTGAAAATCAACTTGATGCTAGAATTAAAGTATTGAGGAGTGATAATGGTGGAGAGTATTTAATATCTCCACCAAGATGATAGAGTTTTGTAAATCCAATGGCATTAAGAGAGAACCTACATGTGATCAAGATCTTGAAGATCCATCTCAAGATCCGAGGACTCCAAAGATCTACAAGAAGGAAGGCCGAGCCCTCAAGGCTCACCTATGTTGACAAAGGTGAACAAAGGGAAGATCTACATTCACTTACCTCTTACACTTTTCTAACTTCTATGTTTGATGAGCCAAGTTGCTTTGAAGAAGCTATGGAGTCACAAGAATGGAGGGATGCCATGCAAAAGGAGTATGATGCTCTTATGGAGAATCATACATGGAAGCTTGTGGATCTTCCTCAAGGAAGAAAGCCACTTGAGTGCAATTGGATCTATAGATTGAAGTACAATCAAGATGGGAGCATCAACAAACACAAGACAAGGCTAGTGGCAATGGGGTTCTTGCAAACCAAGGGAGTAGATTTTGACAAAAATTTTGCTCCTGTTGCTAAGCTAGTTTCCATAAGGTTGATTATTTCTCTTGCAACTTTTCTCAATTGGCCTCTATTTCAACTTGATGTGACTAATGCTTTTCTCAATAGATATTTGGAAGAGGAGATTTTCATGAGGCAACCCGAGGGCTTCGTCAAAGAAGATCAAGAGGAAAAAGTGTGTTTGTTGCTAAGAAGCCTTTATGGGCTTAAGCAAGCACCTAGATCTTGGTACTCTAGGTTGAATACCTTCTTAAACTCTATTAAGTTTGTTGTAAGTGCTTATGATCCTTCTTTGTACTTAAGATTTAATGATGGTAAAATCATCATTCTTCTTTTGTATGTTGATGACATTATCCTTAGTGGAAATGATCTTGATGGTATACAAGAAGTGAAAGTAGCATTGTTTAAGGAGTTTAAGATGGTGGATCTTGGTAATCTTCATTTCATATTAGGAATAGAAGTTTCAAGAGGCAAGGATTTGAGTTTTATTTGTCAATCCAAATATGCTTCTTCTATCTTAGAAAAGTTTGAAATGAAAGATTGTAAAGGAGTAGAAACTCCTATGGAGCAAAATGTAAAAGTTTCCAATAGTGATGATGAAGCATCCTTTGAGGACATCACACTATATAGGAGACTTGTAGGCTCCTTGATCTATCTTATTATAACTAGACCTGATCTAAGTTATAGTGTAGGCAAACTAAGCCAATCTATGCAAAATCCACTGGTTTGTCATTGGAAAAATGCAAAAAGCCTTGGCCACCAAGAAATTTGGTATTTTATATGATGGATCTAATCTTGCCTTAAGGGCATATTCAGATGCTGATTTTGCAGGTGATAAGGTGGATAGGAGGTCCACAAGTGCTTTTGTTACCTTCATTTGCAATGGCATAGTGTCTTGGCTTTCCAAAAAGCAAGATACTATTTCTCTATCTTCAACCGAATCGGAATACAAGGCACTAACATCCACAACAAAGGACATCCTATGGTTGAAGAGGCTTTTCGTAGAATTGCAAGTCATGGAGGCCGAGGAGCAGCCAACAATATTTTGTGACAACCAATCAAGCCAAGCATTAGCAACCAATCCCACATTCCATGCAAGGAGCAAGTACATAGAGATTGCTCACCATTTTGTGAGGGAAAAGATTCAAGCAAAGGAGATCAAGCTACATCATGTGTCTTCTTCAGATTGCCTTGCTGATCTACTCACTAAAGCCTTGCCAAAGGCTTCATTTATCAAGTTAAGATCAGCCTTAGGAGTTGTAGATAGATGTACTATAGTTGTATCATGTAAAAATTGAGGAGGAGTGTTAGAATTAAGCAATTTTCACATGGTTTTTGATGTATTTTGACATCTATGTCAATCCACACGTGTGAAATGACACTTGTAGTATTCAGATCCATTTTGATTAGTTTCATTTGAGTCTAATATGACATCTCCTAAATTATAGGAGTTAGGTCCTAGATTGTAAGAATCTAGAAGGTCAACACAAACCACCAATGGATGATGTGGCAAACTTGATAGATCTTATCCAAAGTGGATATGGATGAGTACAATGAGCTGTCCCACATGTGCTAGATGAAGCTTAGAGAGAGATTATGGTGATTTGGTACTTGATCCATGATGGATCCATTGTTGAGCTAATGATGAGAAATCTTGGTTTGTGAAGCAATCTTTGTGTTTTGACTCTCTTAAGAACTTTCTTTGTGGATGAATGCTTAGTAAATGATAAGTAAACTATTTCTTTGTTATCAGGCCATACAGTAGCTGTACTTCACACATGTGAAGCTGTGGATCATCATTTTTTATTGTTCTTGCCTGGAACCACAAGTAGAAGCTAGATTTGGATGCTAGTCTTGATATAGATCAAGATCCCAAGCTACCAATCACTCTTTGTGATCATTTGTAGATCAAATTCAGTCCTTAAACTCTGAAATTTGACATCTTCTTCCCTCCTTAGAATTTTTAATTCCTTAAAAATCTTTCAGCTAAGGTATCAAGAAGACGTAACGACAATAGTAAATGTTTAAAATTAATTACCGTAGGAAAAAAAATCTGAAACAATTTCATTACTATCCTATACCTG
Organism: Diphasiastrum complanatum; assembly: GCA_029204225.1. Taxonomy (NCBI): domain Eukaryota; kingdom Viridiplantae; phylum Streptophyta; class Lycopodiopsida; order Lycopodiales; family Lycopodiaceae; genus Diphasiastrum; species Diphasiastrum complanatum. The sequence continues at coordinate 14,481 of MU834073.1, read as the reverse complement.
GGTTGAATAACTGATACATCAAAAATCATCTACTAGTATGAAAAACCCTACTAGTCTGATCTATATAATATAAATGGCCATATTCGGTTAAGGACCTGGAATAGTCCTAATATGGTAGACTGGCCCTCCATCGCAAGAGAAACAACAAGTTTTCTCACAGGCATGACTGCGGGATAGAGCTCCACCTCAGTCTTGTGTTGCTCTTCATCAACACGGAAAACAAGCATGCATCACCAGCCTGATTAGCGATAGTAAGCTTCAAAGCCATTCCATGCTAATTCCAGGTCAGATGGCGTTTTCCAGCAGCCAATACCAAAATTGGCTTCTACTCTGCGATTCACCAATGGTATCTGCCATTTTCGTAGCTTCATCACACGCTGTATTTGCTCTCTGAAGAGCAGAAAACAGGATGTTAAGGGAAGATTGTAGACTTAGCGAGTTCAACCGTCACCAACTAGGATCTGCGCCCATCTCTGCCTCGGATTATTTCAGTCATGATCCTACTCCAAGCTTTCCAAATTGATGTAGAGCTCGTCTCCATACCATTTAAAACTACATCTTAGCCGAGCTCTGATACCAATGTAAAGACCCTAAAGGATTGCCTCTAAGATGAGGATAGGAGAACACAATAAGAGAGACTATTGGTGACCTAAATCCAATATGTCGACGGGAGAATCCCCATCTCATTATACAGAGAGTAGAGTCCTGTGCATGAAACCATGCAATCCCCATGCAAGTCAACTATAAATAGATCACATCTCTTCATGCAGTCCTCCTGCCTATATCTGTCACACATACATGCAATACTCCATATGTCTCAATTAGAGTGTCTGGGTCCTCTCAAGGTAATTAATCACAAACAGGCCTTGACATGGAATTAAAACTCGGCGTGACCAATAATCTCGAGTACTGGAGGGCCGTTCTACCATAGTAGGACTATTTATGGCCATAACAATCAGTACCTTTTATTGGTTTCTTTTGTCTCTTGAATGCTTTGTCAAGTTCATGTGTATCAAAGGTAGCATTAGGATGCTTTTCCATTTCTAGCTTTTGTAGCTTGTTGTGCAAATATCTTAGCCAAGTATTTTGGGAGTTTGGATCCATTCAAGATCCACTTTTTCCACAATCTTTGATTACTTAAGAGAGCACATCTAGCACCGTTGACAATGTAGAAAACTAGCTCTATCAATGCATAGAAGCTTCAAACGCTAATAGAACTTGGCAAAATCAGATATGAATGATAAAGTACTGTTGTTGTCCACACAAAAATAGTAATCTATTGTATTTCACATGTGTGAATGCAACAAACATCAAACCAATTGATTCTACACACAAAAAGTTAAGATATCAACACCAATGTGCACCAATGAGTATGGAACCCCAAAGAGATCTCATGTATAAGCATGAATGAGAGAAGAGAGAGAGAATGCATCTCTTCCCACATGTGTACATCTATTTATAATAGGTCCATGCCTATTTTGAATTTTAGTTTTCCTCCATAGAAACTTCTAGCTCAAAAACACTATCAATAATATGACTAGATTCAATGTATCTAACATTCAAATTTGAATGTGTCCAAACTCAGCCTACTACATTTCCCACACTTTTCAAAATTGGTAATTAAAAAACATTTAGATTAAAACAACTTTGAAATGTTTATCTCTAAGTCTAAGAATGCATATTGGCCTCAATTCGCCAAATAAACTAAATATGACCAAACTAGTTGATATTTCTCATAGATTGTTTATGCATGTACGAACCTGCTGCCAAAGCAAGTTATGGGTAGCTGTTATAACTGTGGTGCACAAGGACACTATTCACCCGACTGCTCGGAACTCTGCCGACCAATCGACTATGTCCTTTATGTTCAAATTGTTCGGGAGAAGGCCATATTGCTACAGATTATCCAAAGCCACCTAAGCCGAAGGTTTTGTACAAGTATGTGCACACTATTGGTGCAGAAGCTGACTCAAAGAAGAAATAGAATGATGTAGTTGTCCAGAGAATTGAATGCTCTGCGAAGGCACTCTATTAGCTATAGATACTAATTGGCCCAGTGATTTCAAAGACGTTCTTAAACTTGAAGTTCTTCAAAAAACTCAAAACCATTAAGCAAATTCTTGGTAATAGATGGAATGAACAAAACATCCTCCAAATGAACATTCCTATTTGTAGAGAGAGAAATAGGAATTGTGCCAATCCCATTGATTGCACACTCACCATCATTGGCCATGTAGATCACCCTCTTGTCATCTCCATATGCCAACAAAAAAGTGAAATACTCTTTGTGAAAGGTCATGTGTGAACTTGCTCCACTATCGATCAATCCATCATGGATCTAGATCTCCATCATTAGCAAGCATACATGAAGAGCATCATCATTTGCATCTTGAACATCCAAACCGTCCTCATCAAGAGTAAGATTACCTTGCTTGTCTCCTTGATCTCTCTTCTTCTTGTAGCACTCACTTCCAAAGTGTACTTTGATGCCACAATAGAAGCACATGAGTTTTGATCTATCCTTCTTTTTCCCATTTGAAGAAGCCTCCCCTTGATCTTGCCCTTTAGACCACTTACTTTTGCTTTTGCCCTTGAATTTTCCCTTGATGAACATAGCTTCCTCTCCAACTTGAGATGTTGATGAAGATCCACCTCTTGCTTGAAGCTTATATTCTTCATTGATCAAGATCTCTTGAAGATCAATCAAACTTGCCAGTCATTTGAATAGCAAGACTTTGAACAATGTTAGCATGAGCATCCAACAATCCATTAAGAATATCTTGAACAAGCTCTCCTTCCTTAGTGCTCTCATCAATGCAAGCTAACTCTTCATTCAATGCTTTCACTCTCAAAATAAAAGTATTTGGACTTTCTTCACTCTTTTGCAAACAAGAAAAAATTTTCTTTCTTAGAGTCAGCACTCTAGAAGTAGACTTGGATTCATAAAGCTTCTTCAATGAATCCCAAGCATCCTTTGATGAAGTACTATTACCAACTTCCTTGAGAAGCTCATTAGTAACATTCATCTTTATCATGTGTAGAGCCTTCTTGGATGTCTTGTCATACCTCAATCGATCTTGTTGTGTTGCTGGTCTCTCCTCCAAACCTACAACACTATCCAAAACATCATTCATCTCAAGAAGTGATTCCATCTCACTTTCCACAATGAATAGTTACTTGAGGTAAGCCTATCATTGGCTTCCAACATGACTCCACTTGATGTGGCCATGTAGCAATGACCTGATCCTCTCTTTCAACCTATTTCAATGCACAAAGCACTCCTTTGAACAACAACAAATGTTTTCAAAAGGAAATCACAAAGATATGAAACTACTCAATTCTCTTCTAGCACCTATACCAAGCAAATCAACACATAGAATAGTGAAATCTTGATCAACCTATGATCTTTGAAAGAATTCAGATCATAAGTGATCCAAATCCATAAAGAATCTTTGGTTACAAAAGAAGCTACTCCAGCAATCAAGCCAATGTAGAAAAATCAACATCTACACACAAAATAAGATGCAAACTCTAATAGAACTTGATCAAACATGAATCAAAACATAAAGTAATGGAGGCCCAAAAAATGAGATGATTAGGCGAGAGCGATCATGTCTTTTTCACTGGGAGAAAAGCCTACATATGCACACCAAGAAGTTTGTTCTAAAGGATCAGCAAGCAGAGCACAAAGCCATATGCGAACAATGGAAAACATCTTCCACAAAAGAAGAGGCACTAGCATAGTATAGGTGTATTAGACAATGGTGGTGGACCGACAAGGTGAGAGACATAGACCTACCATTGATGGATAGCTAGATGAGTTGGTGGAACGTGCAAATTGCACATTGGATGGTTTCGGCTTTTCTAGTGATGCATTTTTAACTATCTAACTCTTCAAACCATAAACCATTAATTTTTCTTATGAGACTCTTTCACTTGCTCCTGTTGCTAAGCTTGTCACTGTAAGATTGATTATTTGTCTTGCTACTTCTTTCAAATGGGAGCTTTTCCAACTTGATGTGACCAATGCTTTCCTAAATGGATTCTTGGAAGAAGAGATCTACATGTTGCAACCCGAGGGCTTCATCAAGGAAGGAGATGAAGACAAATTTTGCTATGAAGAAGAGTCTTTATGGACGCAAGAAAGCACCTAGAGCTTGGTACTCTAGGTTGCACAGCTACCTTTATTCTATTGGTTTTGGAATAACATCTGATGAGCCTTCATTGTATTTCAAATGTAATGATGGCAAGATCATTATTTTGGTTTTGTATGTTGATGATATTATTCCCACAAGAAATGATCTTGATGGAATAAAAAATATCAAGTTAGCTTTGTCTAGTGAATTCAAGATGGTAGATCTACAACTTCTTAAGTTCATACTTGGTATAGAAGTCTCTAGAAGCAATGATTTTACTTTCATTTGTCAATCAAAGTATGCTACTTCCATTTTAGAAAAGTTTGGAATGAAAGATTGTAAAGGGATTGACACCCCTATGGAGCAAGTTGTGTTTCTATTGATGGTGACGAAGCATCCTTTGAGGACATCACACTCTAAGCTTCTTGGCTCCTTGATCTATTTGACAATCACTAGACCTGATCAAAGCCTTGGTGTAAGCAAGTTGAGTCAATATATGCAAGGTCCTTTAGTATGTCATTGGAAAAGTGTCAAAATAGTGCTTAGATACATCTCATCTACTAGAAAATTTGGAATTGTCTATACTCGGACTTAAACTTTGTAGGTGAAAAAGTGGATAGAAAATCCATAAGTTCATTTGCTACATTCCTATGTGTGGGAGGAGTTATATCTTGGCTTTCAAAAAAGCAAGATACCTCCTTCCTTAGAGTCTTGTGAAGCCGAGTATAAAACATTGACATCAACCACCAAGGAGATTCTATGGCTGAAGAGACTTTTGGAGGAGCTTCATGTGATCAAGGCTGAGGAGATTCCATGCATTTATTGTGATAATCAAGCATCACAACATCTTGCCATCAATCCTATCTTTCATGCTTGAACCAAGCACATCAAGATTGCACATCATTTTGTAAAGGAGAAGGTGCAAGCTAAGGAGATCAAGCTTCTTCATGTGTTAGCATCCGAATGTGTTGCTGATATCTTGACTAAAACATTGCAATGAAAACACTAGATCCAATCCACAAAAACCACCATCCCTGATGAGTTGTCCGAAATGCCATTACACCTCATCCATGGCCCTTTTCTTCCTTCAATCCTGGAAATGTAGATTCAACGAATTTCATATCTCGACAGAACTTTCTTCTAGGTTGGGTTGTAGAACCTGTACACTTGTGATCCATTCGAGTATCCGACCATGATTGTTTGCTCCGACTTCTCATCGAGCTTGCTTCTTTTTCATTTTGGTATGTGCTTGTGTGCTGCACATCTGAACACACATACGTACAATAGATTTGTTCTGCAGATGTATTGTTGTAGCGATTGCCTCAGTCCAAAATTGACTTGGCAACTGAGCCTGTGACATCATGCATCTGGATCCTTTGACTAGCATCTTGTTTTTGATTTCTACAACATCATTGTATTGTGGTGTGTATGCAGGAGTGAACTAATGCTCTATTTCTTGTTCTTTGCAGAATTTTGAGAACTCCTTGCTCTTGTACTCACCTCCATTGTCAGACCTGATGGTCTGTACCTTTTTTGAGGTGTGTCTCTCTATGAATGCCATGAACTTCTTGAAAGAGTCAAATACTTCGGATTTCTTCTTTAAATAATAGATTGTTGTCATTTGGCTATAGTCATCAATGAATGTCAAGAAGTACCTCGATCTTGAGAGTGAATCGACTTTCATCAGTCCACAGACATCCGAGTGGACGAGCTCAAGCACTTCCTTGGCTCTTTTTCCCTCATGCACAAATGGACTTTATGCTATTTTCCCTTTCACAGAAGTCAGTGTCGGCTCTGGATATCTTCAGACCTGTGACAATTTCTTTTCTGCTCATGTCATAGAGGCTTCTCATATTCAGATGATACATTCTTTTGTGCCAAAGTTTATTTTTGTTTTCTGATGCATTCAGTATGCTATCAAAACTACTGATAATATTGGCTTGGTACATGTTACTTTCTCTGGACCCAATAGTCAACGGCTTGTTTGTTCTTTTCTCGATCATCCGACATACATTGCCATCGAACAAAATTTGAATTCCAAGGTCCGTCGTCTTTGATACAGATAGGAGGTCTCTTTTTACTGAGGGTACATAGAGCACTCTTGGCAGTTTTGCTTGTCCCGACAATGTTCGTAGCTGTAGAGGCCCGATGCCCTTCACATCGTGTTGGCTCCCATCGTCTAGAATCACTGCTCTGTAATTGATCAAGACTTTCTTGTTGCAGGTAATGTGTGAAGTTGCTGCTGAGTCGATGACTACGTCGTAATCTTGCTCTGCATAACTTGTTGAAGTCTCATCGAATATTGTGAAGGCTTCATCGCTCTTGTCTACATCCTTCGACAACTCTACAACATGGGATTTTTTGGCCTTGGTTTATCTTTTTGGGTTGAATGCAGGAGATTGTCACTCATATGCAAAATGTCATTTCTTTTTGTAGTGCATGCAGGGGATTGTCGGGTTAAACCAGTATCTATTGGCTATGTGTCCTGGCTTGTGACAGTGATCATAAGAAGAAGCTTGTTGGTTGTCACTGCCCCTACTTGAAGACTTCAAATGAGCCTTGTCAAATCTGAGTTTGTTCTTGCTTTTCTTCTTTTCTTTTGTGAAAAGAGCCTTCTCCTGGTCACTGCTTTTTTCTCCTTTGTCTCTCATTAGTGAAAAGACTGATAACTCGCTCAACCGTTATGTTTGGTAAGTTCAAAATGAGCATTCTCAGTGATTGATAGGATGTAGGTAGAGTTTTCATGAAGTACATCAGTTGATGTTGTGTTGAGACCTGATGTTCATGTCCAGATGCAGCAAGTTGAGCAAAGATCATTCCGATCCTCTCGACATGCTGATCCAACTAGTTGCCATCCCATCACAGACCTTGCAATTGATTGTGTAGGTGCATCACCGATGCTGCAGTCTGCTTTAGTCTTTTCCATGATGACTGCTCTCACAGTTTTCAATCTGCATGAGTATTTTTTGTTTATGGATGAAACGATAATTGCCATTGTGCGCTCATCCTTTCTGATCCATTCAGCTTTCCTGGGGTCTTTCTTTGAGGGCTGTTGTTTTGTGAGATCTGTCATTGACCAGATCCCTTCACCCTTCAAGAGTGTTTTGATCTTGAACTTCCATATTTGGTAGTTCGTGCCATCAAGATTGATTGTTATTCTTGTTTGGATCGTTGTGGCCATATTGTATTGTCTTAGAGAATCCGCTCTAATACCATGAAGAGTTTCGATTGTTTGGGGGTAGTTGTTCTGTTTTGCTCCTTGGTGTGAAGGATTTTAGATCACTTATAATCCAATCCATAAAAAGATCTTGGGTTACAAAAGAAGATATCCTACCAATCTCACCAATGTAGAAAAATCAGCATCTACACACAAAATGAGATGCAAACTCTAATAGAACTCGATAAAACTTGAATCAAATGATAATGTATTGTTGCTGTCCATCCAAAATCAGCAAGCTAATTTATTTCACACGTTGGATCCAAAAATAACAAATATAGATCATTCTACACATAGAAATACATGCAATCACAACTATAGTGCACCAATGGATAGTAGAATCCAAGAGAACCATATATAAGCATGAAATGAGATAAAGAAGAGAGAATATGTTTCTCTCCAAGAGTTTCCTCCTTTTATAATAGGTTCAAAACCTATTTGGCCACTTGGTTTTCCCTCCAAAATGCTAACCCTACTATTTTTGGGTCTAGATTCAAAGTACCCAACATTTAAATTTGAATCTACTAAAACTCACATTCTAGCTTTCCCACACTTTCAGAAAGTGTTTTTCCAAATGAAATTTAGACTAATGAACTTTGAAAAGTCAATCTCCAAGTCTAAAAACAAAGTTGATGACTACATTAGCATCCAACTTGAATAGTATTCCTTGCTTAAGACCATTAGCAATGCATTTATCATTCTTCATTATGGAACAAACACCATGCTTGAACTGCACATCTAATCTACTATCCATGAGTTGACCAACACTCAACAAATTTTTGGCAATTGTAGGTACATAAAGAACATTATCAAGATCCATTATTTTCAAAAATCCAAGACATAATGGTTATCCTATGCCATATATCTTACAATCTCGATCACTAGCAGTGAATATGTACTTCTTGCCATCATTAAATGAGAGTAAGGTAGAGAAGTATTTTTTTCGATGTGTCATGTGGGGGCTAGCCCAACTATCAATCCAGCAAATGTCCTTTTGAGTTGTTCTTGCTTGATGTTGGTGTTGAAGATGCCATCAAGGATGACTTGCAATCATCCTCACCCTCCTCAAGCACAAGATTGCCTTGTTTGTCCTTCTCTTTTGCATTCTTTCTCTTGTATCACTCAGAAGCAAAATGCCCCTTCTTCCCACAGACGAAGCATTTTTGTCCTTCTTGTTCTTGTCCTTTGAGCTTGAAGCTCCATCCTGCTCATCAAACTCCTTGATTTGGTTCTTCTTGGATGGAAATTTAGCCTTCTTTTTTTCCTTGAATGAGAATTTGGCTTTCTCATCACCATCTTGCAAAGATAAGAAACCAATCCTTTCCTTCACATGTTGCATTCTACTCTCCTCGGACACAAGCACAATATGAAGCTTGTCAATAGAAGGTAGTTGATCTTGGATGGAAAAACTTTGGACTAAGTTTGTGTACTCATCTCCTAGTCAATTTAGAATTAATTGCACAAGCACACTATGGAGCTTGTCAGTAGAAGGTAGTTGGTTTTAAATCTGTCACCAATAGATGCCAATTCTTTGTTCAAAGGCTTGATCCTTAGCACATATTCTGGTCACTTTCTCCACTTCTTCTCATGTTTTGGAGTGCCTGGTTCCTAAGCATAGGGACTCTTGAAGTGTTGCTGGATTCATATATCCCTTTCAATGAATTCCAAGTCTCTTTGGCCGAGATGCAAGATGCCACCTCTTTCAAGAAGTCATTGCTCACATTCATTTTAATGCAATGTAAGGCCAATCTTGTCTTTTTTCTTTTATCCTACCAAGTTTGCTTCGAATTGCCTTCATGAGTGTATAAAGAACAAGCTGCCCTCCAAATTGCTAAGGTATCTAATGACAGACCTCACATTGCAGCAAGTGAACAACAGACCCAAGCTCCGGAAATTATTGTAGGGGTTGATAAAGCTTGGGACATCCCAACTCCTTCTAGAAAGTCCAAGCATCCAAGTTCAAGGAAAAGAGCCCTATCTCCGCAAGGGTCACCACCCAAGAGGCCAAACACAAGCATCATGAAGCTGACCATCAAGAAGCAACAAACACCACCCGCTTCACAATAGGATACGGCCCTTGCAGGTTCTTCTACTCAGTTGAACGACGACACAACAAAGGCCAAGCTTCCTGAGACACGACAACAAAGGGCCAAAAACAAGATGAAGGCCAAGAGACCTCTCTCTCTCTCTCTCTCTCTCTCTCTCTCTCTCTCTCTCTCTCTCTCTCTCTCTCTCTCTCTCTCTCTCTCTCTCTCTCTCTCTCTCTCTCTCTCTCTCTCTCTCTCTCTCTCTCTCTCTCTCTCTCTCTCTTCTCCCTTTCACTAAGAAAATCATGGACTGGTCAATAGGATCCATAGGTAGGTTTTCTTTCACCGTTCACCTCCCTTGAGAAGATCAACCTCTCGAGGAGAAGATCTAGAGAAAAGGAAGCTGAGATAAGCACAAATAAACCAACCAAGAAAAAGACCAAAAAGAGAAAAAGCAACAAAGATGAATGCCACACAAATCTAGGCTATCATATGATCCAATCCGAATCTAAGACTTACAACCTTAGCAAGCCTAGATTCCCACTCTGATTTCGTTGCTTAGCCCTCTCCCCATTGGATCGAATCCCATTACTACACGACAACTTACCCGAAATAGATCCATAAAACCCTTCCTTGCCTCTAGATCTAACCGATTAGAGAGGCAGTGAAAGGGTCCAACAATAGCATGGGATATGTGACCTATGTTTAGATGGATTGCATGAGAGGTCACATGGGTGCATGCTTCTCACTCGTATATATACCAGTAGGGTCTCACCCTCCTCCATTCTAAGCTTTTGGCTTTTGATTTCCACTTTCTCTGCTCTCCTCAGGTATTCGCTTGCCATGGCTTGGGGGGGTGAGGTGTTTAGATACATCTCAGTTGGATGGGTGGATTGGCTCCCACTAGTCTCTTTGTGTGTTGATCATGTCCCCATCTTAGTAGCCTTTTTGGTGGTCTTTAAAGTAAGTGACTGAGTGAGGAGGGGGGGGGATTTGGACCCAACTTAAAAATTGGGCATGTAGCCTAATTTCAACTAGTTTTAGCATACATTTAGAACATAAACCAAGATGGGATATATTCTTTATGAATAAGTCTTTTTCTCTAAGTATCTATAAATATGAAATGGCAAGACTTCATGGTTGATATAGAGAATAGTGTCCATGTTGGATGCTTCACTATTTCTTACATCAATTTTACATATCAAGATGAGAAAACCAACATCAAGAAGTACATAGAATCATAATGAATGGTTCCTCCATGCTTCCACCTTTGATATTTCTAGAAAACTACATCAAACAATTAATAAATTTGTGTGAACAACAAATGCTTGCATGCCTCCTCCATATTTCACTTCATGTGAAGTGTATGTGTCCAAAACTCCCATATATTAGCCTCCATTGCCACCTTGCCACAAAGAACCATCAACCCTCGGAAATCCATGAGTAAAAGAGTACAACAATGATGATAATACAGCTCCACATGACTCCATATAACTAGTCAAGATCCATTCGACAAAAAATGACCATAGATTCACCAAATTTTGACAATTTCCAAACATTGACATGACATAGCTCAAACATGAAGTTAGATAAGTAAAGTGAGTTTGAACAACATTTCTTTGTTACTCTGACCTTGCTTGAGTCTTCAATAATCTGAAAAAATGAATCCTTAGTGCCTTGACCATGTGATTCCCCTTCAATGATCTTGACTAGCTCCAAATTGCACTTTTTCTCTTTTGTCGATGAAGCACAATAAGATCATCCATTTGATCTTTCACTTGAACATCAAAAACATTGACCAAAACCTCATTTTCAGATCCATTAAATGACATCCATTTAATAAAGACAGCCATCCATTTGCATACCATCATCTACACAAGAAGATGAATCAAAACATTTGAGTAAAGCAAAGTTTGTACCTTCCACAACTTGCTTACCATTCTCATCATATGTGAGTCTTGATGGTTTTTCCTTTACCTTGAGGACATTCTTGGAACTTGACTTGAGAGGGATATCCATCATCATCATCCAAAAGTCCTTCATCACCATAAAAAATGTTAGATTCATCATCATAAACAATATCAAGCTTATCCACATTTTTCTCTTCAAAGAAAATATCCATAGAAATGTGAACTTTCTTTGAGTTAGGAATGTAAACTCTCTAACCTTCCCTTACTTCACTATAGCCAACAAATATCCCCTTCAAGGATTTAAAAGATGAGTTGACATAGCAAGTACTACCAAAGATCTTCAAACGCTTGATACTTGGCTTCTTACCAAATAGAATCTCAAATGAAGTCTTACCATCCAAATCTTCATTTGACCACCTACTGCAAACAAGGTTAGCACACATCAAAGCTTCACTCCAGAAAGACTTAGGAAGATTTGCATTCACCCTCATGGCTTTAGCTCTCTTACAAAGAGTTCTCTTCCTCTCTTCCACTCCATGTGGAACCTTTGAGTTTGAAAGCTCTCTCCCCCATGTGCCACACAAACCTCTTTGAACTTTGTTGATAGGTCTTCGTCTCCATTTGCCCACTTTAAGCACTTGATCTTCATGTTGAATTGACTCTCCATAGCATTCTTGAACCTTTACTTGGCAATGTTGGCCAACATGACTAGTTTAGGTCAAGTTTGGAATAAGCTAGGCCAAATGACTCTATAATATTTGAGGATCAAGTCTTGAAGTTTTATTTTTGCAAACAAACAAATTGGTCATTAAACACTATAGTAAGAAAAATTCACCACAACTAGAAAGAATCCCCAATATTAACCATGTCTTATTGAACGTCCCTAGGACATAAGGAACTAGTCCAACAACTACTAGGCTCCAAACATAGAGCTAGAATTGATTTACCATCCAAAAACAAGCAAGAACAATGATTATACAAGTGTTTATGATCAAATTTGGCTTCACAAATGTGAATTGCAACATGATGTATGGACATAAGCCTGAGCATAAAGTTCTAATAATGAATACCACACTAGATTACAAAAAATGCAAGACAAATGAGAGAAATTTTTGTTTGGTGCAAAACTAGTTCTATTTTCTCCTTGGTTTTCCATACAAAATGGCCTCTATGATGGAGTAATTACATGATGGAGGGAGCACGACCTGATATGGCCTCTTTCACAAGTGTGGGGATGCTTCATGTACTTGCATGCATGCCACTTTTAGTGCCTCATCATGATTCATTCATTTTGCACCACCTAGACATCTAGAAATTGCCAAATGTCAATTTTTGACTATGTTACATGGTTTTCTACATGCATATCGCCAAAATTTTTGCTTGAGTCAATGAATGTGTACCTTTCACATGTGGGAATAGCCTCCACACGTGAGTGAGGGATGACCTTCTATACATAATTTTGGCCTACATCAAGCTATTTTTTGCATAATTCTCAAACTCCTCCTCAAAAACTAGCTTAATTAAACTATACATTGTACATTACTGCATGGACTGATGTTGGATTCATAAATGCATTAATTGTAGGTACAAAAGTGTGAAAATCAGCCAATGAATATGATGATGATTGCATTTGTAGGTGACGGAAAGAAGAGAGATAGTGGTAGTAAATAAAAACTTGCAACTATTTAAATGGATCATAAGCCGGATCAAAGGGTGAAAGGAGGTTAACTCCAACACCTCATGTCACATTGGCAGCGCGATGGGGCCAAATGGCTTTAAGGCAGACATAGGTGTGTCTATATATATAATGTGTGTGGAATGTCTCTTGCAGCATATGGATTGTCGTTTGTTGGCGAATGCAAGCAGCGACGATGGCTATTGCCGAAGAAGAAGAAGGACCTGGAGTGGCTGTCGACACCATTCCTCCCCGCGAACACCTCCTCGACTCTTCTGCTGCTGCTGCGCCACAACATGATGAGCGGTTGGCAGAAATGGAGCAGGCAGCATGTGCAGCCGTGGAGGAAGAAGTTGAGAACGATGAAAGTAAAGGGATGAAGAGGGGTAGGCAAGATCCAGAGAACAAAGAGGAGGTCGTTGAAGGGGAATTGGGTGATGTTGATGGGAGTAGTAGAATTGATGGGCAGGAGCCTGTTGGTAAGAAAGCCAAGACTGGGGTGGATAATGGCGATGCGGAATTCGAGTTTGTTAAGGAGCAAGACAGAAATGGGAAGGCGGGTGATGAAAATGTGATGGATGCAGAGGCAAAAGCAAAAGTCGAGAAGCCTGAAGCTGAGAGTGAGGAATCCGGTGACCAGCATGGGGGTGATGCACTAGGGCCATCGACAGACAAACAGGAATCTACAGACGTGGCTCCAGTGCAGCTCGGACCTAAACTGTTTCATTCTGGAGCCCAGATGTTTACCTACTTCTATGATCTGTTACATGGATGGGTATTCGATGTGGACTTAAATAAGGTTGGTGTTATCAGCAGCAAGTGTGCATTGTTACACTTTGGCCTGTTATTTGTTTGTGAGTTTATTTATTTATTTATTTCCTGAAGTATTTTTTATTCTTCTTTGCATCGTACTGCAAGTTCTATCAATGGTCAACTTACTACAACAAATGTTTGAATGTTTCCAATCTCACTATTCAAGTTTTGATTAAGGGTTTTGCTAACCCTAACTTGATTGACCATGGCATAATGGAGGAAAGGGAATAATATGAATATTAAGTTACTTGGGAGGTCATAATAGTACTTACGCACTTTTTAAGTGGTTCTCTAATGGTGAATTGTGTTTGTTTAGGACGTTTGAAACACATTTGAATTTGATACTTAATCATATTCGTATTGCCAATAGCGCACGTTTGATTAGCCCCATTGTGCATATCCTCAAGTGTCAATTTTTCATTGGACATCCCATGAAGGCTTGAACGAGTTGACTTGATAGTATACAGATCCTCAAAATTTAAGCATCCCATCCAGTCTTCAACCACTGCAACATCTTTATGTTTTGTGATATTTTTTGCATATATATGTCTCTTAGCTTATCTTTTTGTTGGAGAGAGAGAGAGAGAGAGAGAGAGAGAGAGAGAGAGAGAGCTTTAGGTTTTTAGGTAGGCACTAGGCTTATGATATTCAAGTGGACCAATTTTTTGCATCTTCAAGTCTCGATGCTGTCGTGGATGATACA
>MU834072.1:0-49740 GCA_029204225.1 Diphasiastrum complanatum | reverse complement strand
TCTTGATCGTGAAGATAAGACAGACTGATCAATTTTCAAAGAGTCCTTTATCAAGCATTTTAAGCTCTTTTGTTTGATAGAGAATCCTCTTGTCAAATTGAGTAACATCAAGATAACAAAAGATGAACATGTGCGAGACTATATTGAGCGATTCAAATGCCTCAAAATTCAAGTACAAGAACAGCCCACCGAACAGATGCTCATCATCTGGTTTTTAGTTGGCCTTCCAAGATGGATTAGATGCGAGCTTAGATCCAATGACGAATATACGAGCCTCAAGTTAGCTATGTCTGATGCCATCAAGGAAGAAGATGAAGGATCAAATGTTGATGACTCCAAAAAACAGAAAGCACCTCGTGCTCCTGCCCATGAGTCCAAGCCGATCGAGGACACTCGAGATCAGCTTTGGAAATCACAGCTAGAGTTGCTTAATAAGCAACGTCAACTGCAGATGGAGAAACTCACCAATGAGTTTCAAAATACCCTGAAGTCTATCCAACGTAGTATGTCTGGTCAGCCAAACCCTGCACAGGTACCTTATAGGCGAGAACCCATATGGTGCCAACACTGCCAGGCTACGCATCCTGTTGATGCTTGTTCTTCATCTCAACCTATCCAAGCACATGCCATCCAACAATATGAAGAACAATTGTCTCAATCTAAACATTCCTCACATTATCACGAATATCCACCAGAAAGTCCAGAACCACTAGCCATACCAGATGGCTATGCCATTACGCAAGGGCCATTGAACAATAGATGTTTCATCTGTGGTGAAACTTTCCACTTCATGGTTGATTGTCCGGTCAAGACCAAGTACCATGCCGAGTGTCCTGACTATGTCAGAAAATACAGTTTCAAAGACTGTCCGAAACAACCAAGTAAGATCCTACCTGCCCGCCACGTTAGTTATGAATCACGATAGGATCCTCACAACAACACCACACGAGCACCATAGCAACCAACAGTTAAACTTGCTGCTCAATCGAGAAGTTCTTTGTGAACTTCTACATCACCACGCCATTTACCAGATCAATAATCGAACATAGATGTTATATGAAATGAGTTATTTCAAGGCGTACAGGAAACCAATATTCTGTCATCTGCTACTATTCCCAGACAAGAGCACCCTCTCCAGGGAATTGACATTTTCACTGCACTCCTATAACCTCAAATCTATATGTCTTTTCACTTTCTGATGAGATTTCCACTAACTGCATATCATAAAACCACTCTGAGAAATAGGAATTCTAAATAGAGGATCATTTATATATCTCATGATCCGAAGGATACTAATGGGAATAGTACCTTCTCCTTCTATGTATTTCAAGCCATATCCTACAATATTTGCTATCAATGATGGTAGATCTCGTGTTACCAACCCTGCCTTGTTTTTGACAAGGGCATATCAGAGTTTTTCTCATTACTCTACAAGACCAATGGAATAATGCAATTGTCAAGGTGAATTATCAATGCTGATGAATGGAAGTTTTGTTTGACAAGTGCCATACAGTTCTCACTCTCTGTACAGTTCGTTTATTTTCTTGTTCCTCTTCATCCCTTTTGTGTGATTGATTTTTGCATGACAATTAGCTATTGTGCACGAGAGTCTTCCGTCGGGTATCTCAAGCACACATTTTCATTCATCTATCCATCTTCAGATCACCTTGCATAGAGTTTAGGATCTTTGACAATATTAGAAATTTGCGAAGTACATATCACGTCAGAGTTGATTCCTGCATCTCATCGTCATATTCATTTTTGAGTCAACTACAACAAGATCGAAACAAATTTAGTTAAAATTTGTTCAATCTTTAGTCCAATCACATGTTCAACGTGTTTCAACTACGTGTTCCACATGTTGATCCAGTATTGACCATGAATAGTTACCAGCCACAACATCCCCACCAACAAATTTGGGAGGGGAGGGAGTGGATTTGCAGGCATCCATTGGAGCAGCCACATCACCAGCAACAACATCAGTAGATTGACAACCAAGGTCACAAACCAAAGAGGATAACAACAAGGCTAAGAAGGCAGATGGGAAATCCAAAGCAACTCAATCAAAAGAAGTACCCCAGTCACGACGAAGATCCTTTAGGAAGGGAAACACAAGCATTGGAAAATCAGTCTTCTTCTTCAACTAGCCTCTTGCCATACTTCTGCACCTATTCTCATGCCTATCGTCCACACCATCTACCGATGTCACCAGCACTACCCTTTCTTCCATCTATTTGTTTGTCATCATTCTACTATTCATCTGAGAAATTTCCAGTTTTTTTACTGAAGTGGCTAAAAGATCATTGCAAATGTCTTGCAGAGACCAACTACCACCTACAATGGTTGATCATCCAGAAAAGATCTAAGAAGCAGGCGAAGTAGCTAGAAGAAATAAAGAGAAAGATCCAATAAGCTGAGGAGGAAAGGACAAAACTTAAGCAACAGTTGAGTCAGATCGATCTTGATCAAAAGAAACTCTCTAGAGCAATAATATTTGAATCACCTCCTATTAAGCTCGAAGAGATCCGAAAGTAATGGGTCAAAAGAAAAAGTTGCAGAAAAAGAGAGATGAAGACAACCGTGAACCTACAAAATAAAACGAGCTCCTCACCCAAAGAGTGGTGATCAAATCTCAACATTGCAAGAGTCCAAGGCTGCAACTGTAGAACTATCAGTTCCTTCACCCTTCCACCAAGCCTTCATCATGTTTCCTTACCGTTACCAAACCATCTATCTGAATTGGTTCCTATCACCAATTTTTTGATCATGAGTCCATCCCCTTGAGACTGACATTCGAAGTTTGTGCAACCTGTAGATCGAAGGTTTTCCTTGAGACTGGAACTTCAACTGAGAGAAGAACTGCGGAAACACCTAGAAGAAAATGGAGGATACAGACCTCTCAGAAGTTAGAATTTGCCCAGAAACTAGAAGTGAAACCATCCATGACAGATGAAACGAAAGAAAGAGACAAGAGGAAAGCACTCAGGCATGCAAGTTGTGAAGTTGTTGGGGACTCTCCAATTTTGAGAATGTCAACCACTTGCAGTAGTAAGACATTCTGGTTACACTGCGGCAAATTGCGAAAGCAGTTTTTTGATAAAGACTGGCAACAATAAACACTTGGTTTTATACAAGCGAATGAGGATCTATGCTTTTCCAAGTGCCGATCGAAGATGCCATGCAGAAGCGGAACGACATCATTCAATATGCATTGTAGTGGGTCCTGCAACACATTAGAGGTGGAATGATGTTAACTGATTCTGACGAATTCCCAAAATACTCGGCCAAAGCTACCCAAGAGCACCTCTCACCTTAGACCAAAGAGGTCTCTGAGAAGACGACAAAGTAATAAATGCAAGTAGACCTCTCTTAAAGAAAGTAGAATGAGCCACCTTTTGATGGTGACCTCTAGTGGAGAGCATTATTCCACTTGTAATTTGTGTAATGTGGAAATTCCACTAGGATGCCACCTAAGGAGCTCTCTTATTTAAGAGACTCCCTCTTTGAGAAGAGGAGCTTTTTTGTATTGTATCTACTCCATGCTGAAATGAGAAGAGTCTCCACGAGTTTGGTGCATCCATTGAGCTCCTTGATCGTGCTTGTTTCTTGAGTGATGCATTCATGATCTTGCCCTTCCATCCTTTGTGTGTGGTTGTGGATAGTAGAGTGGATTAGTTTTCCTGCTTTCCTAGAGTGGATTAGATTTCATTTCTTGTTTGTGGATTAATGTAGAAATCAGCATTCATGTAAACTAAATAGGCTGGGTTTGTGATGCAATTCTTGCATATCCCCTTACAACCATGTTCTTGATGTTCTTGGGATGTCCAATAATCAAAAGACTGGTTGGTTTCTTGATTTTTGGACTTCTAAAATGTTGTAGATTAGCTTCTTGTTTTCTTGTTTTGTTTTCTGTTAATGCTGTAGATTAATTGGAGTTTCAATAGTTGTTCCCTGGTCGTTTTTAGGGTAGGTAGCTGTAGGAACTGTTGAACGTTCATTTGGGCTGCATGTTGATCTGTAAATGAATGTTCATGGCTTGCATTTCTGATTGAGTGTGAGTGCTTTCAAGAGAGAACAACCCTAAATTGTCCTTTGACAGGCATAACAAACATACTAAAACGTTAATCAGTCCATTCCGTTTTGTTTTGGGCAATGTAATAACAAGAAAATATCCAAAAAATGCCCAAGAAGCCTAATAACAGACAAAACCAACCTTGAAACTGTTCTGGAACAAGAAGAACCAAAACAAGAAAGAAAAGAAGCCAACAGATTCTAAAGTAAAGAATATGCAACAATTATCAATTGAGTGACTAGATTAAAATCAATTGCATTGAATCTGGATCAACAGGATACTATGTTCTTGATGACCATAAAACTAAATGCTTTAGCTTTTTCTCCCTGTAGTGGATCATATCTAAAACTAATAATTTAGATTCTTTTGAATTTCTTGTTCTAAGCGAAATATACTCTGGTGAAATATCCACATGAAGATAATAAAGCTTAGACATAAGCTAAAATAACAAAATAAAATAGTACCAAAGAGCACAGAAACAATAACAGAGTTGGAGATGGCGCTAAACACTTGGACCCTAGAGATGGAGATGATAGACTCCCATATTTATAAAATGCCAAAGTTTTTTTTTTTTTGTTTTGACTGTCCCAATTATTGGGAGGGAATATTTTGACTTCTCAAGAATCACATTTAACTGTGGTTAAGCACCAATTATGTTTTATGTGACACTCATAAGGTACATGGCATGCACATGTAAAGACGTGTGAGCAGATGCATAAAGAAGCTGGAAAATGATATTTTGATTTTTTAGTGTTATTTTTCTTTCCTACATGGTATTTCTTATAGGGCGCTCTTCAGGCCCATATTTTCTCTAATGTATCGAGCATCCTTTCCTTCTTCCAACACCTTCATGTGTGCATGAAGCTTTAGAGTCAAAAGAATGTTTTAAAGCTATGAGTGATAAGTATGATGCATTGATGGAGAATGGTACTTGGGAGTGAGTATAATCCAACATTGTACATTGGATTTCATGATAAAGGCATTGTATTTTTATTGCTTTATGTAGATGACATCATTCTTAGTGGTGACTATCTAGAAGGCATTGAAAAGACAAAGCTAGATTTATGCAAACAGTTCAAAATGGTAGATCTAGGATCTTTTCATTACATTTTGGGTTGGAAGTGCTTAGGACATCAGATTTAACTTTATATTCCAATCAAAGTATGCTCTTTCATTGTTCAAGAAATTTCATATGCATGGGTGCAAGCATGTAGATACCCCTATGGAGCATGATGTAAAAGTACTGTCCAATAAAAAGCATGAATGATCTTTCAAAGACATCACTCTTTATAGGCAACTTATAGGCTCTTTAATGTGGTTGATAATAACTAGACCTGATCTTTGCTATAGTGTATTCAAGCTTAGCCAAAGGATGCAAGATCCACTACTTATTTACTGGAAAAGTGCCAAAAGGATCTTAAGATACATTTCACTAACACTCGATTTTGGCATCTTTTATAGAGCTGATTTCATTAACTTGCATGCATATAGTGATTCGGATTTTGCAAGGGATAAAAAGGATAACAAATCAACAAGTGCCTTTGCAACATTAATTGGAGAAGGGGTGATTTCTTGGCAATCTATGAAGCAAGAAACAATTTCACTCTCATCAATTGAGACCGAGTATAAGCTCTTACCGCAACAACCAAGGAAGTGCTTTGGATCAAAAGACTTCTTATGGATTTTAAAGTGATCAGATCATATGTGATTCCGCTCATCAAATGTGAGAACATCTTGGCTAAACACCTTGCATCCAACCCCACCTATCATGCAAGAAGTAAGCACATAGAAATTGCTCACCTGTTTGCAAGGGAAAAGATGCAATCAAAGAAGATAACTTTGGAACATGTGTCCACAACCAAGTGCTTTGCTTATATCCTCACAAAGGCTCTTCAAAAGGCTGCATTCTCAAAGCTAAGATAAGACCTTGGCATAATTAGCAAATCTATGTTGTCTTCTAGCTAGATTGTGAGGAGCATTAATTTTCATGGTCTCAGGAGAAAGCCTTGATTTTTTTTTTTTCTGGAAACCCGAATCTCCAATTTTTTTATCTCAATATCGAGAAGAGAGGTCAAAATTTGATTCTAAGAGCATTTTGAGATGCCTTCTAGTCATAAATAGAGATGTCAAATGTATACCAAATAAGTCATTAGAAGCAAGGGGTCCAAAAATTTCCAACAATCAAAGTTTTTTATACTTCATCTTTTTTAACTTCACTAAAGTATTCTTAGTAGCATTTTACATCAATGTTCTCCCTATAGCAGTTTACTTTTAAGTCTCTAGATAAATCTTTATCTGGATTCGCATAAGGTATGATTTGCATATTTTAAGAAGTCTATCGCTATTACTATTTGGCATTTGTTGTGTATGCAATTAGTTTGGAGTCTCTTTGTATATTTTGATCTACTTATTGCTACTATTTCTACTTGATGTTATTGGTTTATTTGGTTGCATGAAGTTTCTTAGTGTGTGCCATACCATTTACTCTTATTTTTTTCATGTGGCATTTTGGCCTACACACATACAATGTTGTTTTCACCTATGATGTTCATGTTTTGGCATAATGTGTATTTGTTTGTGGCAACATTTTATCAGATGCACAACCCATCAAAAGTCATCATTCTTGGTCTATTTTCATAAAATATGATCATAGTCGAAGAACATATATTTGCTTTTCCAATTTTCCTGCTTCTCCATTAACATATACTTGTTTTAGGCTTTTTTCTTAGTACGTGAATTTTGTATTGTCGAATCTATTTTGTAGCATCGATGTCTTCCTTTAGGCTTTAATATTTTTTTTTTACATCGATTCTCACTTTGAGTATGCATCATTGTATCATTCTATCATTTGAAACTATTTGCATTTAGGCACATCCTTATTATTTGGCATTCATGGCATTTACTGATTATTTAAATGTTATTGGGACTCTAGACCTAGAACACATACCCTTGATCCTAACATAGGCCCTCACACAATATAAATAGACTTTAAGGCCTCATAATGGTTGATCAATTGGAGACTAGCACATACAATGGTTGCTAAGATTAGTTAGCTTAACTATCTTTATTTAGTTTGATTTAGCTTAGTACAACATATTAGTAATAGATATCATCCATATTGTTAGGAATTAATGTTTCTTTGACACCCCTTAATGATAGTTTGGCCATGCTTGCGTGCTATTTTTAGGGGCCATTATAGTTATAATAAATTCATTTTTTATGCTTATGCATGTAGGTGGGCGCACTACAAATAGATTAGAATCTATTTTAGTACTTAGAACTTCATTTTTTATTCTTACCATATATAGGTAGTATTATTAGTAGATAGCTTTTGCTATTTTGCTATTTACTTTAGGCTCATTAGCTTTTATCAATCATTAGAGAAACTATATAAGAAGGTTGGCGCCCCACCTCAATTATTCCTTCAATTCAATGAGCTAGAGCATTTGCTCAATTCTCCTATGATCTGTTTTCTCTCTATACTTGGTTTTGTGTGAGTGCTAGTAGGACTAGTATCTCCATCTAGAATTTGAATTTCAAATTTTGACATGGTATCAGAGCAGGTAGAGAGAGAGAGAGAGAGAGAGAGAGAGAGAGAGAGAGAGAGAGAGAGAGAGAGAGAGAGAGAGAGAGAGAGAGAGAGAGAGAGAGAGAGAGAGAGAGAGTTTTGTTTGCAGGGTTGCAACCAGATCTGATTGGAGGAGCTGTTGAGCTGGACTTCTGTTGGAAGCAGTCCACTAGAATCAAAGATTTTGGACTACTGATCCTTGCCTGCCCGCCAGAATTGTTCACGACAGATTATTGTTCGTGACAGTTTCTGACAGGTTGATCGCTTTTGGATTGTTGTTATCTACAGATTGATCAAAGTTTATTGTTCGCGAAAGTTTCGCGACAGGCGACAGATTTGAGGTGACAGATTCGCGAAAGATTCGCGACAGGCAACAAATTCACGAAAGCTTCGAGATTCGAGAAAGATTTGAGATTCGCGAAAGATTTGAGATTGGTGATAGATTCACGAAAGATTCGAGATTGGTGACAGATTCGCGACAAATTCGCGAAAGATTCGCAGTCTTTGACAATTCGACTGTTGGTAGATCCGAGATTTGTCACAGATCAAAATAATGGCAGGATTGAACGACGTTGTGTTGCCAGAGTCTAGCAAGCTAGATGGAACGAACTACAACATATGGAAGTTCAAGATGCAAAATATTCTCCAAGATAGATAATATTGGGAGATCGTCACAGATGTTGAGATACCTCCTACCACTGACAGAGAGTTGCGGGAGTATCAAAGACGTAGAAGAAAAGCTCATCATATCATTAACTTATCAGTTAAAGATATGGTTATACCTCATATCCGAGATGCTGCTGGACCCAAGGAGGCTTGGGATATACTGAAGAACTTGTATGAAATGGTAAATCAGTCACGGATCTTGTTCTTGACTAATAAGCTTCACACGTTGAAGATGGGTACAGGTGAATCAGTAATGGACTACTTTACTCGAGTGAAAGATCTGAGAGGCCAACTTATTGCAGTTGGAAAAAGTGTTCAAGATTCAATTTTGGTATCCATTGTACTTAATAGTCTACCTTTGGCCTATCAGAACTTTGTAGTGATGCTATCATTAAGAGAAACGAGGCCTTCTTTTGATGAGTTGAATGCCTTTCAGAGAGGCTAAAAAAGAGGATATTTGGAGGAAAGCTATGGATGAGGAGTACGACTCAATCATGAAGAACAAGACTTGGAGACTTGTTCAGCTACCTGCAGGTAAAAAGGCCATTGGATGCAAATGGGTCTATAGGACGAAGTACAAATCAAATGGTTCTATAGATAAACATAAGGCAAGATTGGTGGCAAAAGGTTATGCTCAACAGGAAGGGATTGACTATGAGGAAACTTTTGCACCAATTGCTAAACCTACTACTAATTTATCATTGTCCTATAGTTCTTGATCTATACATCTACCATCTTATTTTTCTATTTTTGTTCTACTATGCCTATTTGCTCATAACTTTAGAGCATTATGTGCATTCAAAATCTCCCTTCATGCACATGAAATTTTCAAAAGACCTGTTATGCTATTAAGGTAAGGTGCACACGTAATCATTCAAGCCTTCATATTCTACATATACCTTGCACAAACTTCTTTCCTACCATTAAAAACTGGCCAAGTTAATATGGTTCATTTTTAGGGCATTGGATGGCATAATTGTCCGCTTTTTAAGTTTACAAGAAAAACCCATGCATGGGCTTTGGAGCATAGAGGCCTTTATGCCCATTAAGACCATGGGCTCTGAACATAAACCAACCCATAAATGACACACGTCCAAAAAAGAGATTTGCCTATGACTTCTACATTGGGTAAAAGTATAAGTGTTGGGCTTTACATTTGTTTGGGCAAGCGTAAAGCCCTTCCGTCAATCGCAATTAGGGTAGAGTTGTTTACTAAGATCGGCTAGGCGCAGGCTAAATTCTCAACTGCTGCGAAGTGACATCTTAGGGGCTTTCCCCTCACATGGCATTGCCCAAATAGGGTTGCTAGGCTGTATATATAACCGACCACTAGTTTCTTAAAAGGTTGCACAAAAAAAAAAAAAAAAAAAGCGCTTCCTCAAGCCTTTACTCCTCACATTTTGTGTTGCTATCTAGTGTTCTCTTATGCTACATTGATCTTGGCCTTAAAACATTGCTCGCCCTCTTTTCTTAAAAATCGGTAATTTTCTCGCATTTTACAACATGGCCGATATTTGTTTTGCCCTTTCCAATCTTGTACTTGCATCAGTTTCCTATTAAATTTTGCTATGAAGATCTGAATCCTTTTCAAATTCAGTCTGTTAATCTCTTGCTACTTGCAAAATTGGGCAATTAAATTTTAGATCAACCCATTGATTGATGAACTTGGCCAGTTCTTCCTGAGCAGTGCAAGTTTGAAATATTTCTTAGAAATCATGAAAAGCTTTCTATGGTTATTGATTGCGATTTAAAGAATACTCACAAAAGTAAGTGAACCCACAAAATATGTATCTCTTCCATCAATAGACGAGGTTTTGCAAATCACAGAAGTAAAGAGATTCATATAGCAGTAAGAAAGTTCCTTTAGATTGCACCAGCTGTGTTAAAACATGATACATCCTTGAGTAAGGGTTTGCACTTTCTGTTTCCATTTTGTTGAAGCTCCTAATTCAGCACTTTCTCAACAATCTCTGAATAAAGGGAAGGAGTTCAAAAGGTTTGCAACTTTCAAATCCGTTGAAAACCTTCCCCTTTGATTTAAGAACAAACTGGTAACCATCTTCTCTCATGAGACCGTAACCTTTGAATACCTTTGAGATGAACCATCTAGTACTTTTCTCATTACCTCCTTATAAGCTGTATTCTTGATGTATGCTACAGTACAGTTAGCATGCAGAAAAACCTTTGGATGGGTCTGATGCATCACATGCCACCACATTAGGCAACCAAAAAAGTCCAGACATGAAGTTACCTGGAAAATACCTGTTTCAAATCATCTGATTTATATGAACAGGAGGTAGAGATGACTGTTGGAATGTTGGAAATGGACTACTGCCTGTACCTAGGGATCGACACAAAGAGCCTTGAGTAGCAACAGCTGAATCACTCTTTACATTTGACTGGAGGAGCTGCATGACAGACCATAAGATCTCCACTCTGTGCATGTCCCTGGAGGCCTGTCATCGCCAACAAAAAGACCTTAACAAGAGTGAAATCACAAAAGCTTGGATTTTACTTACGAGATGGAATTACAATAATGCTTTTCCACCTTAATATTATATCATAATTCTAGGTAAAGCATTTGATAATTTTGAAACAAAGTCTATCCTGACTGACATAGTAAACTGCTGCCAGTTAGATTGGACAGGTTTGAAAGCAAAGTATTACAAGCAGCAACACATGTATTTTCATACAGCTGAATCAAATCTGAACAACAATCGCTGCAGGACTTCAATTGATAGAGGAAGACTATAATTCCACAATAGTCTCCATAGAAGGTTAAACTCCAGCTAATTATTGATGAGAAGAGACTAAGTAAGTGCATCTCAAGTGAACGAAACAGTAAGACATACATCAATCAACTCCAACGAGATACGCAATGCAATTATTCCTAAAACACAGCCTTGCCTACTTAAAAATCTAAGATACAATGTTCCAAAAGAAACAAAAACCTTCCATATAGGGTATCTTACTGGCTCCCTCTAGCATCAGCTAGCATCTTGGATAATCATATTTGTGGAAAATTGGGTGAGTTTGTACCAAAGGTAAAAACTTCCATTTAATTCCTATCATGAAAATCAGTCTTTCGTTTTCTCCATGTTAGTCTGCGTCGAGCAAATTTGGGTGCCTACATTGTCATTTATTCTCCTATGTAAAGGATGGCCAATACCACCCAAAATGGCAGGTTTCATTCTCTCTCTCTCTCTCTCTCTCTCTCTCTCTCTCTCTCTCTCTCTCCCCGACTTGTCTCTCTCCCCAAGTGTGGGGACCACCCATGATCTCTCTCTCTCTCTCCAGGTGGAGACCACCTCTTCTTTATAGCATCTTTTATGATTCATGAAACTTTATTAACATCTTCAAGGCAGCCGCCCGTCAATATTTTTATGACCTCAAGCCCTACTGGCTCTTTTCCACCAATGACTCCAGTTGTGAAATACAAGGGTGCACCTCAAGGGACTTATTACTTCATGAGTAAAGAATTCATTAAGTGCCAAATAGTGAAATTTCCCCCTGACCCATGTAACTGTGAAGGCTAATGACATTTTAACAAGAAATTCACATTCCTACTACAGTCATCCATCTCTTTAGTGTAACATTATTCTAAGAATAAGGCAAGGACTAAAATATTTCACAAGCCTGGTTATTACCTATGTATGTTTTGGACCAGAATTTTGAAAACGTGTATAGGTGATTAAAATGCAGTTCTCTATACCTTGCAGAACGTTTGAGATTATTCCCAAAAAGCTAACTTGCTTCCTACGATTCTTTACAAAGAAACTATAAAGTTCGAATGTCCATACAGATGATTTGGTCAAGATATCTGTCTAATACTACCAGGGTGTATGAAAATTGTGCTGCACACAAAGTTCCAGCCCACGGATAGGTCCTTCCCAGGCCTAGTGTCTTCCACAAACACTCAACATCAAGTGAATCAATCATGCCATGTCGGGTTTATGAAACCCTTCCATATCATTTTTCAGTTTTCAAGTCAGAGCTGTTCACGATCTATCTCCAAGATGTTTAATTACATTCCCATTGAACAGCTACCTAAAAAGGTGAAACATATTCTAAATCCCAAAAACAATTGACTTTCAAATTGAATTTCTAGCAAAATTTATCTTAGGCTCTAACTTAGAAGTGGTGAGAAGTCATCATAATAGGGGTCAAACTTCCAGTGAATTGTTTACCTTCTCTTTTAATAACCTCTATGACAAGAATTTCGTTCTAAGCAACCGTGTGCAGCAAGTTCAATGACAAGAAATAGCACCTCAACAATGAAGCGTGCCCAAGTCTTCTCGTTTCTCAACTCTACCACACCCTTCAGAATTGTTAGACCCATTGCACGAAAATTATCTGCTATCTCCAAAAATAGTCCTTTTTGCTCGCATAACATCTGTTTGAAGTCATAAAAAACATGCTTTAATCCTCAAAATAACCCTTCTATGTTATCTACATATGTTTCAAATCATCAAGATGACCAAATGATTAATAGAAGTACAACAATCATAGATACCACCAAATTTATAATAAAAGTGATAGTTTAATCTACCTCTACAAGCATTTGCCGAGGCTGACTAAGATTCTCCACAACAACCGGGCAACCCATTTCAGGACCACCCAACTCCAATGCCCAGCTGGCACCATTTTCCAATTTATCTTGTGGAAGACTGTTAGACTCAATATCATGCTTCTGCTCGCCGAGTGCAACAAGGTAAACAAACTTCATCACTCAACTATACTATCTTGTGACAAGGCAGGTGGTAGTAAGAAAAAATGATTTGTGTTGTAGTCTAGTTATTGCAAGCTATATCTCATAAATGATTTATTTATAGAGGAGAAAAAGGTGCTAGCAATAAATTATAGAGAGTACAAATTTTAAATTCGAATGATTGTAGTCATATTTACAAAGAAGAGTTAGCATCTATGAAAGTCTTCTTAACAATGTCAAACTAAGAGCTGCATTTAACCTTCCTACTGCAATTGAGAATTTCTATGCTCTAAGTTTCAGATTGAAAAGGTATCAAAGTAAAGAATGAAGATAGCAAATAGGTGGTCATCAATTCTCAGCAAGCATACCTTCGACTCGCTAACATGTTTCCACTTCTCACTATGCTGTGTTACACTTTGCAAGAAGTGCATATGCTTGATGGTCCTTTCCAACAGGGCATCTATGCTGCACTGTAAAACAACAGCAATCAAGAACCAATCAATGCTAGCAGAATATGTTCGAGAAAACTTATATCAGTTTGTCAGCACTCACAAATCAAATGAGAAAGAAAGACTTTCTCTACAAAAATACTACTGCATATTGAGAAGATATATAGCAGAGAGTGAAGACTTCAAAACTCCACACTCACTTTTGTTGAATTGGGTACTATCTCACGAAGCTCACGTAGACGATCCTGTATAAGCTGCCTATCTTTTGGTCGTGGTCTTGTGGCTTCTCCAGGCCTGGGCCTTTTCCTGCCACCCTTAGTAGCTTCAGATTGTCTTGGGGAGGAATCTTCATACTTTGGGATCTGCATTTCTTCAATGCAGCTGTTATATGCCAGTTTTGAATGACTCTCACCAGAAGTTTGCCTCCACTCTAGCTCTCCCAGGCTTTTGTCTCTGGTAGGTTTTATTTCACATCGTTTCAAGGATTCATTATCTTTGCAAGCAGCCTGCATGGCTTTGGATTGAGACTGCTTGGCAACTGTGCTTAAGGAAATATCAGAAGAGCAGGAATTCACTGATAGAATTGGCTGGGCAGGAACCACACACTCACACTTTGATACTGAATCTTGGAAAGAGGAGTCATCTAATATATTAGAGTGTGATTGAACATAGTTTGAAACACCTGCTACAACAGCTTCCAGCAAAGGTTCAGCTTTAATGTTTGTGTCGACAATATCATCACTTGACAATGTTTCAAAACTCTGCAACGATCCCTTTGGCCAACTTGACCTTGTAAATTGCTCCATGGAACTTATGTGCTTATCTCTATCACCTTCACTGCTTGGCAGTGCACGATTAACTTGAGAAGCATCCCTCTTGCTTTCCTTCTTATTAAGTGGTGCTAAAAGTTCTGATAGCTCATCGCCTCTAGAAACCTGAGGACCTGATGTTTCCATATACTGACAAGGTTCTTGACTCAAGAAAGCAAGGGATCCATTCATATCATCAGCAGTATTAGCACCAGATTCATGGTTACAATTTGAACCTGATAAGATTTTCAAGCTCGTGTTACCAGGATAAATGAGCCTTGTATTCCTTGCTGAAAAATCTTCCTCCCAGGTTTCAAGCTCACCTAGTCCTAAGTAATCAGAAATAGGAAGTACACTCTCAAAATCTGGTAGTACAGATTCTTCCATATGCTCAGCCAGGTATACATCATCGGCCACCATAGGAACTCTCCAAGGTGCATCCCAATCTTGTCTAAGATTTGGAGGACTCTTGCATCCAGAAATTGGGCAAGAAAATGAACATTTTGACGAAAGGTCACGATTTGTACATGACAATCCTGTTAAAGTTGATAATGAAACACTATTAGCATCACCTTTAGTTGATGAAGGGTAAGATACCTTGATTTGAGAGGGGACAACTTCATCTGCAACAGCAGCAGCATGAAAAGGCATAGACACCCAAGAGTCCAGGTTCAAAGGTGAAACCTGCAACGAATCAACCCCAGTGCTATCTAGCTCTTTTGCTGTTTTATCTTGATAAATTTTGGGCATCCCAAATCTATCTTGTAGCTGGTCTTGTGTGACCTGCAAGGAAGTTGTAGTGACTGAATCTCCAGGAAAACTCTGATGGCATGTCTGCAGTTGCTCCTGATTTTGAAAATCAGATGGAGACTTGTGCTCTGGAAGGCTTAATTTAGTCAATCGAGTGTCAGGAGCAAGCAACAAGCTTAGCTTGCATCTTTTTGAGCAATTACTCACCTGATATGAGTTTGTTAAAGAAGGGAATGCAGAAGTAGAAGGCAAGTCTTGGCTGACTAGAGGCCCAAGGAAACCAGCAGCAATTGAGCTGTCACTAAGTTCATGAGACTGTTCTGCAACCTCTAATTTCTCTTGTAAGCTGGGGACATATGTAAGTTTTTGCAATTGTGAGGATTGAAGATTAGGTGATGCCCACATATTGGACAGCCCAACATTGACTAAATCAGTGCTCTCTATACGATTAAGATTAATGGCAGGATAACTGCAAAAGATGCCTGGTTGTGGTTGACCATTTACTGCTGTAGAAGTTTCTCTGTTTGTAGCAAGTGGACCCATAGGCATGAGCACTGCTATAGGAACAGCTTGTGAAATACCTTGGTGAGACCTTCCCGATTCTGTTTCTGGTGAACAATCAGCAGGAACTGCTCTTGAGACATTCTGAAGTGTACCAAATAACGCTTGAACATGACTTACAAAATCAATATCTTCACTCATCTGCCACAAAGCATGAAAAGAAGATGTGATGATATGCTAGGTCAAGAGGAATGACTTTATGCATGATCAAATTCTTTGAGCAGAATATGTTTTGAGGTTTATGATCAGCTGACTTCATTATCAGCAGAAGAATAGCAAAACCGATTGATCAGGCAGTAGAACAGATTCTAATAAATACACCAACAGGGAGATTGGCTACCATTGCAGGACCATTAATTACAAGTTCAGAAAATGCTTCCTCAATAGAAAAAGTCCACATCATGATGTATAGACAAATATTCTTATCAAATATCACAAAAAAATATAAAGAGTTGAATTTGGTAACATGTGTAAAAACACGAGTAAGCCGCCACCAGGGACATCATCAGCACGATACCTCTTTAAGCTTTAAAGCAAATCCATTTGTCATATAGAATGGGAGTTAGGTCAATTCAAGTGATTTCTGGGGTGCTTAAGCATGAAGTAAAACAGAGGAATCAAGCGTATCGGTCGCCTTCTTTGGGATGATTAGCGTAGCACATTGTACTCGTGAACTTCGTTTCAGAATTGGAGGAATCGTACTAGTTTCACTACAATTGGAACGTGTTTTAGACAAGAAATGCCATATCTCAAGGACACTGCACTTCAACATGGAGCCAAATGCAGGAAGCATATCTTCTCAGTGATTTTTATTCTCAAAAGAGCGAATAGAAAGCTAAGCATGCAACACATTTCTTGGAACCAAAATCACAAACTTCAAGCTTCACTATTGGCTCTCATGTAGAATAAACAGAGGCCACTCATGCTGGAGACATGGGCCTATTTGAGCAAACACTCCAGTGCGTATTGCAAAAAATGATACAACCACTGGGCTATTGAAAGAGTTACAAGTATGTTCGTTTGGTAAAAATGGAGCCCCAAATATAGAATCATCAGTCTCACTTTCGCCCATGTAATTAATAGAAGGCTTTAAATAAGATCTGGTGATAATTTCTCCCAGAGCACTTAAGTTTGATGCATTCGGTGTAGGTTTTTGTGTTAAATATGTGATTGAAGTTCCCTGCAAGCCATATTAAGTGACCTAATTTTTTACTTGTTTCACAAATTTAGACAGTTTGTGCAAGCAAAATGCATGAGACATAACTATTAAGTAGACCAGCAATTTTTGTTCCATGATCACCTATGATAGTGAAAAGTTTGCAGCTCATTTTCAGAATTTCAAAGAAGAGAAAAGGGAAACATTTATCAACATTTTACAGAGATGTAAGGAATCTGTAGAAGCATAAATCTTCTATCATGATCAGAAAAACAAATTGTCAGCAGGTATGCTACCCTGATACTACTTTAGCACTCTTACTGACCATGCAAACCTGGCTACTCTGAAGCACAGGTAGCTTCTTCCACGTCATTTAAAGAAATATAATCTCTTGCACAAGAGTCACAAAACATATTGATATGTTGAATCCTCTATAACATACCTTTTGTGTTGATCCAAGCTGTACGACTCCCTGTGGAACTGCTACAACTGCAATTGTCTGCATCAACACAATCAAACCAATCTTAAATGATTGGCATCAACTCTATCGTACAGAATGGTTACGAATAGACTAGACCTTTGTGTACCGCTGCATAGAATTTCATGAAGTGACTTGAGCCTGTCATACATAAAACTGTTCAAAAAGCAGTAGTCCAGAGAGCCTAGCAGGTCAAGCATGAAAATAAGTTGATATAATTGCAACTCTTTTGATCGGAATGAACTGATCACAAGAAATTAAAGCGTTGCCAAGTTAAACAGATCTCTCAAAGTACCTAGAGAGTTAAAAACTCATATAAACCATCAAACCGTTGGTGACAATCTCCATCTTTATCAAATAACAGTATACGCTAGGTTCCAAACGCGTCTAACATTTTTTGGCTGTTCTTTATATGTTCCCTGTTGAGGTATTACATAATTGATTCAGCTCTTCAGTAGCAGAACAACAGATAGAGTGGGAAACGGGAACGCAGTTTATATCACACGGTTCAAAGAGCTGCTTATCTTCTCACTCAAGGAATGGGATGATGCAAAACTGTAAACATAAACTGCTGCGTTGGGTTCAGGTGAAAATAGCTACCGTAGTATAAAGACCACAAGTTATAACTACAAGTTTGCCCTGATGATGAATCAGACAAAATCCGCACACCATAGCCAAGAACTTTCTTTTACTAAACAGAACATGGCTTCTTGATTCCCGGTACAATAAAGGATAGACAATATATCCATTGAGAATCAAGAGCCTCTCTAGTGGGTAGCATCAGGTTCTCTGTGCAGCCAGAGCATCGCTATCTGTTGACTTACTAGCGACATGCATGATGCATGAAATAACAGGAATATTTTTATGATAACTGGAGCTATGCATCCATCATTGATTTCGGCAGCATAGTTTTAAAGCTATTTGATTCTTCACACTTACTGGAAAGGCGAAAAGACGAGCTTGTTCAGGCCATTTACAATTAAACTAGCTAGTTTAGTCCGAGATATGTCCCTCGGACTATTAATTTTCAGGTTGCAAATTCTAAAACAAATGAAAAGCTCAAAACACATTTTTTTTGGAAATACATTCACCTTAATACCGGCATTGAATTGATTTCCCCATCCAGCTGGATACTGCAAGTACACAATAATTATCAGATAGTTTGCATCAGGCAGGAAAGATTCACGCTGTAGAGAAAGGAGAAACATGATAATCAAAAATAGACATGCACTACAAAAAAAGGCAAGGAAGAGCTTTACATATGAAAATACTCGCCTTCTCTAAAATAGACCGATTGCAGGAATGACCATCTCTGGTTTCCTTGGCTGAATTATCAATTCCTTGATGTGCGTATACCCACAGATGCTTACCAGTGAAGGCCACACGCCCGATAAGCCTGCCAGTTTTGACATTTGTACTATTAAAAAGAAAAAACTGTGAGTATGTAGATATAAGATCCCTCATTGCTCTCGATATATGAAAAGTTGCAGAATTTAACTAGCAGAAGTACAAAATCTGCTAAGTCTATATGATCTCTCTAGTGAGAATGCTTTGCCTCGAAGGCCTCACTGCAACTCAGCTGATGGATTGTCCTCACTGCAAATAAGTTAATGCATCTATATGTGAAGCTCATATCTATTTATGAAGATAAATCCATACATACATCATACATTAATTCACGCATGGCAGTGTGTGCAATGTGAAACCAAAAAAACTCCATGTAATAAGAGAGATGTATTTGCATTTCGTTTGTTCACAGATTTTATGTACTAAGGTTAAAACTACGTTGCAAAAGACATTTATAAATCAATAAGTTCATCATAGTGATTGTTTACTTGGTTAGGAGGCATACTTGCATCCTATAAATACTCATGGAGTCCGTTTATGAAACTCATAATCTGGTAAAACCATGATACAAATAAAGTGGAGTTAGTTTTTAGATCACTGTTGAATCTATAGTTGCTTTTTGTAAGAAGTACCCTCTTCAAATGCTTGTTTGCGGCCTCATCCTCCCTTATATAAATACTTCACATGGTCTTGATGGCCTTATCTATCAATCTGATTATTGTCAAGCTTGAAGTCACATTGATCTATCTCCAGTTGACCAGGGACCTGACCAGGGACCCAACTGATTTGGCATGTTTTCATGTCTCAGTTCACAGTATAACAGCTTCAAGCACGAATCACGTTCAAAGAAGTTAATAGAACTACTGCATAATAACAAGGAGATACCCTTTGATTTCTCGTAATGGAAAGAGTAGGGGCAGCCATGATAAAAATTAGAAATCGAGGTCAAAGAAAATCAAAGTAGGCTGCTTCTTGCTATGCCATAATTACAAGGTTCGAGCAAATTCGCAAAGAATGGAGTTTTTGGTGTACAGAAGTGTTGGAAATAAAGGAACGTAGGACTGATGTTCAGATCCCTGTACTCAGAAAAAGAAAATACCCAAGAATTGCTCATCGTAGCTCCACTACGTGCCAGCAAGAAACTAGAAGAGAAATAATACAAAGAACTAAAACTATAATCAAACAACTACATCTCTGTTGATATTAAAAAGAAGAAGTACAAAGTTTCTAATTTCTGTGTTATAGACTGTCTACGTGCCTTCTCTTTTATAGCTAGAGAAGGAGCATGTTCATGCCAAGACAAGATTACTTGGGATTGCCACGGTGGGGGGTTTGATTACACACATCCAACAAGAAGTGCTTTGATATGCACATTTAACATACATCCCACATCCACAGATGGTTAGACAGCGAAATTCACAAAATGGACATTCTGCAAATGGCATTGGCTTACCCTTCTCCTAGTGAGTGAACATGGTACGACATGTTTGCCACAGCCAATTTGATTTGGTCTTCAAACAAAGCACCATCATGTACATTCACATGCTGTACCACGGGGTTTCCGCCCAATTGCTGGAACGGACTGCTACTTGCTGACATATATGTCGAAGCAGAATTGGAAATGGGTAATGATGCTACATATTCACAATATCCATCCTCCCAAGTCAAAACCCTACAAAAAACCAGACACCTTAATGAGAAGCAGGTATCAGAGCTGGCTATTGCTTAGCAAGGCCTAGAAACTTTAACCAACTCTGTCCACACCACTCAAACTTTCAACCTCGAGGAGTAGAGGAAGAGAAGAACAAAATATGACGTAATGAACGACAACGACGTAACTGTTCTCAAAACCACAAACATCATCCTCAAGCTGCTATTGCAAATATCAGCACATCACACGGCTTTCATTTACTGTTCAGCTCAACCTTCTGCAGAAAATTATTGCGAGATTTAAAGCTGACAAGAAATAACTACTATCAAAACCCTTTTGCTCGAGACTCTCTTATCTGCAGGCACAAGTGTGCCATGAAATGTTCGTCCAATTCTCCCTAACAATGGCATTGCATTTATGTGGCTACTCAACAGTCTTAGCTCATTTTCTTTTACTAGTGTCCAACGCTATACAAATTTTATGGCATGTAGTCGATATTTTGCAACTTTCTCAAAGATTCTGAGCTGCGCTGCAGGTAGATGCAATGGTACTTACACTCAGTGCATTTGACACTTTGATGACCTCTTTGGCTTAATAGCACAAATACCATGAACTCAATTCGATACATCTATATCATGCTGAACTGTTTAAAGAGAAAGACTACACTTAGTTCAAACATAGTTGATGCTCAAAAACCTTCCAAAGACCTGAAAGAACAGACGTGGCATGCACTGAAAGTGGCAAAGAGAAACAGCAAATGTGACTTACTACCATGGAGTTGGAAAATATTGTGGCAAATGTAGCTAAACAGAATAAATAGCAAATTCAGTAGTAAATTTAGCTTAGAAAATTATGATGCTGCCAAATGGAAAATATTAACCCTGTTGATTCAAGGTATGAAATAGAAATTATTGTCCTAGTAGATGCAAAGAACCTTGAAGATCAGGAATTGCATGATGCAAAACGGAATTATCGACTGCAAAGATATATAACAACCTCAATAGCTGCCTCCAACATTCGGAAGAAAAGAAACCAATAAAAAGCTTTTTCTGACTTCGTGAAATTTTTCCTAGACTTAAAGGTGCACCTTGTGCACAAAACCTTTATCTTCCAGCAGCCCCCCCAAGATTACTGCGAGCCTTGCACCATTTCTCATAAGACAAAAGGAGATCGCATAGCGAGTGCTAATTTGGCACGTGCCACGAACATTCCTACCAAACAAAAAGGACTCGCAACACTGTGGAATAGAGTCTAGACTAATTTGCTCAGAAAAGCATTTTCTTGTATCACCTTAAATCAATGTTATTTCTGAAAGCGCAAAGCTAAAACTCTTTAATGTTTAGTACTGAAAGAGCACCAGTGCAGAAGTTCGTCAAAGAACAAACCTCCAAACCCGTTTTTTAATTCTAGGGAGCCTAAAGCCAATTGTCTGATCATGTAATCTCGTTATTGACTGCTGCAGATGATTTGGAAATTAAATTTTTATGAAAAAGACTATAAGACTGAGCTCACCCAGATTGATAAAAAAAAGTTCAACAACATTCACTTCTTGATCTGAGCCGATGGATACACACACAGGTGGAAACATCTGCAAAGGACGGCAAAGTTAAGGAAAAATTTAGCCAAAAGGCTCACATGCGACTACGGCGCTTTAGCTTCCAAAAGACAGCATAGCACCACCCTGTCTTGGAGCATAGATTTCTGAGCGTCTCTTGCAATCCCATAGCCATCTCTGCTCTCACCGGCAAGATTTGTGTCCTGATCACCAAGTTAGGAAGGCCACTTCGTGTGGCAAGCGTGATGCGAAGCTAGAAAGCTGAGCCTTGGCTATCAATCTGTCCCAAGCCCACTTTCGGCGCCCCTTGCAACCCAAGAAAACCAACCCCATGAAGAACCAAACGCTTCACAGAACAGCAAGTCTCTCACAGACAAGCTTTTTTCAGCTCGGTATATTCACTCTTGCGTGACTGTCTTGTGCTACAGCAAGTTCGAAAATAGACCAATTCCAATGGTCGAACCCATTCTAGCTTATTCTTTGAAGAAAAGTAAAAGCGCCAGCTGCAGCTGACCTGAAATCAAGCACCATCTGTTTAACTACTGCAATCTTACAGTGGTCGATCCGGAAAATTTTGTAGATTTGACTGAGAAACGACTTGATAGCAGAATGAAGCAAACCACTATGTTTGGAAAAGCGAAGTCTTTTTCGATTTTAAACTATCTGAAGGATAATACTTGTCACTGTGTCACCTCAATCCTTGTGATAGGACAAAATGCACCTTGCAAATACTTTTGCACGATACAGACCGGATAAGCTGGGCGGCTAGTAAGAATCGGAGAGCTCTCAGTGTCTCACTCCCGGATACGAAACACAAACTACGGAAAACGAGTATTTTATGTCCGAAATCTGAGCTTTTTCACTGGCAAACATAGTGCTGTAGAAGAATGTCAATCTTTACACAACATACTTCAATTTCACAAAAAAGCGTTTGCAAACTACTTTGTTCCGCTTTCCTTTTTCCTACTGATCGACCCGTGCTAGGCAGAGCATTGCCATCTATCTATCTAATTCAACTGAGCTAGCATTGGCAGCATTGCTTGGCGACGGGTTACATCGACGGATGCAGGCCGCAGCCAGCCACAGGCAGCCTTATCAGGTACTGCTGACACACATGTCACAGTGAGTGAGAGAGAAGACATGGGCAGCCTTATCAGCTACTACTGACTGACACACAGTGAGAGAGAGAGAAGACACAGACACATACAGATCGAGAGAGAGAGTGTGTGTGTGAAGACCGAGAGTCTAGAGAGACAGACAGATCTGAGATTTTGAATGATAGAGAGGAAGTGAATTAAGGACAAAGTAGTCAGGAGTTTGTCGGCCACCCAAACATCCGCAGCCGACCGCAGCTGCCTGTGTTGCAGTGAACGGACTGTTACTGCATATATATAAATATTCCCTGCTGCTCAGCTCAAGCCTCAGCTCAAGTGACACTGTGACAAGTTACAACAAAGCACTATACTCTATGTATTTTTCTTACATCTGTAATCATCTCAGTCTGCACCTATGTATTTTCAATTCTCAATGATGGATGGGCATTGGGTACTGGGCATTGGACAGGGGCAAAGGCAGGGGGTGGGCACTGGGAACTGCCCAAGTTTGCAGATTGCAATCCCCATTCTCGTGATGGCTGCTGCAAACAACAGCTATATAATAATATACTGCCTCTCTCACACCTAATGTTAGGTGATCACTCCACTCCTCTCCTCTCCTCCCCTACAAACACCATCATGTCTATCATCATTGTCCCAACCACCTCCATGAAATGTTCCACCCTCATGCCCCCACTTCCCTTAGTCACCTAACATTACAAGTGCAGGAGTGTGGTGGTAAACCTGTTTTGAGTTATCCTTAAACAACTTCCATTTTTTAGAGTTTCTAGATTTGTTAGTACTATGGCTCATAAATTTTATGTTTATATGCCTTAAAAAAGGCATCAAAAAGTGGGGGAGTGGTCCCTAGTCCATGAAATAAGGTCCAATGATATATTTTTTATGAACCTCTTGTGAGTTAAGAAGCTTATACTACCTTCCTTGTGGTGAGGTCTCAATCCTTTGTTGACAAATTTTGAAAGAACTAATTTCATGATGGACAAATTTACTAATTGACTAATCGACATTTTAATCTTAATCCAACTTTTTTTCCAGACCTGCAGATTTCTTCGTGTTTTTACACAGTCTGCATAACTACTCGGAAACGGCTCACAGTGTCGGCATTTTACAACCTAATTGCTTAGTATAAATATTTGTTTATATTCCTACATCTCAACCATTGAAGCATGAAGATCAATCATCAAGTATTGAATAGTTAGCGTCCTCTCTCAAGCCTGTGAGCTTGGACACTCCTGAGCATTCTAGCTCACTTCTTTAGAGTTGATTAGAGATTGTTATTGCACTTACTGCTTATCAGCATTGTGCTTAATACAGACTTAGATTGAGGTTCCAGCATAATCAATTCAAACTAAACTCTCTAAAAATCTGTTATCAGTAAGTAGAATTACAGATTGAGATCATAAGGTGGAATTTGAGTCCGATCAATGCAAAATTATCGATAGGAATAATAAGATCCTTACACTCGACAAGAGACATGGATACTTATATAGATTGGCACATTGTTATTCTGATTCTAGTCAAGCCTTGAAAACCTCTATTCTTGTCAACAAAGCATTAGTATGGCATCGTCGCTTAGGACTTCTTCTATTCCCTAGAAGATCATCAAGAACTAGCAGACCACCCATCAGGTATATTGACGAGTCTACAGCCTACCTTGTTCATGAGTCGACGATTGTCGAAGAGGCACTCAGTCAGCCCGATTCCGATTTCTGGAAAGAAGTTATGGATAAAGAGTATTCATTTCTTATCAAGAACTAGTCATGGACGATTGTCGAATTACATGCTAGCAGAAATGTAGTTAATTGCAAATGGATTTTCAAATTCAAGTACAAAGCAGACAAAAGCATCAATTCCAGAGCAGCAGGAAGAAGAAGATCAACCCCACGAACAAAAAACGTTTGAGCAGCGACGAAACGAACCTAGAAGATCAACGAGACAAAGAAGACCTCCAGACCATTACTCTGACAATCTTTAGTGGAGCGAAGATACATAGTTTGAATACTGCAGCTTCACAGAAGAGCTAGCAACATATCAAGAAGCTATCCAGAGTCCAGAGGGAGAATTCTGGAAGCAGGCAATGTCAGAGGAGATCGAGTCGATGAGGCGAAACGAGGCATGGACATTAGAGCCACTGCCATAATGGACTTGTACCAAAAGCAAATAAAAAAAGGCACTCCAACCCCTTGCTTTTTGGGAATGCGTGAACAGAGTGATGGTAAAACAAAATCTACTAAAATCATCAATGAATGTTACATACATCTTAGCTCCACTATTGCTAATTGTAGTAAATCCATGAATATCCGAATGTACAAGTTGAAAAGGCTTTGTAGATCTAGAAATAGATCTAGTATAAGGTAGTCTATGTGACTTAGACAAAGCACAAGACTCACAAACATGCTTGTCATTACTTAAGGAACTTGGAAGACCAATCACAACCTTCTTCCTTGCCATTACCTCCAATGACTTGAAGTTGAGGTGTCCCATACTTTTGTGCCAAACCTCTTGAATAGAAATTTGCTCCCTTACAACACATCCCTTGGTTAGCAATAACACAAGCATCAAGTTTGAACAACCTCCCTTGCCTTTTACCTTTTCCAATCAACACATCCTTCCTTTTGATCAAACAAGCATCTCCATCAAACTCCACCTTGAGGCCCTTACTTAGCATTTGACTCACACTAAGCAAATTCTTGGTAATAGATGGAATAAACAAGACATCCTCCAAATGAACATTCCTATTTGTAGAGAGAGAAATAGGAATTGTGCCAATCCCTTTGATTGCACACTCACCATCATTGGCCGTGTAGATCACCCTCTTGCCATCTCCATATGCCAACAAAGAAGTGAAGTACTCAAAGGACATGTGTGAACTTGCTCCACTATCAATCCACCAAGGATCTTGCTTGTCTCCTTGATCTCTCTTCTTCTTGTAGCACTCACTTGCAAAGTGTCCTTTGATGCCACAATAGAAGCACTTGAGCTTTGATCTATCCTTCTTTTTGCCACTTGAAGAAGCATCCACTTAATCTTGCCCTTTAGACCACTTGCTTTTGGTTTTGCCCTTGAATTTGCCCTTTGTGAACATAGCATCCTCTTGAAGTGTCGATGTAGATCCACCTCTTGCTTGAAGCCTATATTCCTCATTGATCAAGATCTCTTGAAGATCCATCAAACTTGGCAAAGTCTTTTGAATAGCAATACTTTGAACAATGTTAGCATGAGCATCCAACAAGCCATTAAGAATCACTTGAATAAGCTCTCCTTCCTTAATGCTTTCATCTATGCAAGCTAACTCATCATTCAATGCTTTCATTCTCAAAACAAAAGTACTTGGACTTTCTTCATTCTTTTGCAAACAAGAAAAGATTTGCCTTCTTAGAGTCAACATTCTAGAAGTAGACTTGGATTCATAAAGCTTCTTCAATGAATTCCAAGCTTCCAAAGATGATGTGCACTTACCAACTTCCTTGAGAAGTTCATTGGTAACATTCATCTTTATCATGTGTAGAGCCTTCTTGGCCCTCTTGTCATACCTCAATTGATCTTGTTGTGTTGTTGGTCTCTCCTCCAAACCTACAACAATATCCAAAACATCATTCATCTCAAGAAGTGACTCCATCCTCACTTTCCATAATGAATAGAGGTAAGCCTATCATTGGCTTCCAACATGACTCCAATTGAGGTTGCCATGTAGAAATGACCTGATCTTCTCTTTCAACCTGTTTCAATGCACAAAGCACTCCTTTGAACAACAACAAATGCTTTCAAAAGAAATCACCAAGATTTGAAACTATCTCACAAATTCTCTTCTAGCACTTATCCAAGCAAATCAACCCATAGAATCATGGAATCTTGACCAACCTATGATCTATCCTCAATCTAATGACTTTTGCCACTTCCTAAGATTGAAACACACTCAAATGAAGTCCAGCAACCTCACTATCTAGAGATCCAATCAAAATTAGGGTTTTGACAAAATCACAAAAAATTGACTATTCCAAATCTACATGCAAATGCTGAAAATTTGATATGCAATGTATAAGCCATCACTTAGGCTGAACCAATGATCCAAAAATTGGCCAAATCCAGCATGTGAATTCCAAAAAACAGAATTGAACAAGTATATTGACCTATTCAGTGTTTTGATCTACAAAAGATCCAATCTATAAAAGCAAAAAATCCGATTTTGGTGTAGAATCCTCTCTAGCATGCTCTAGACTTGATATCTTCACCAAATCATTGATAGATCTGATTTCCTCCTTCATAAATTGAAACACAAGCTCTGATACCATGTGAAAGATTTCAGATCCTTAAGATCCAATCTACTTGAATGATATTTGGTTAGAAAGAGAAATACACTACCAATTTCACCAATGTAGAAAAATCAGCATCTACACACAATTTGAGATGCAAACACTAATAGAACTTGATCAAACTTGAATGAAATGATTATGTACTGTTGTTGTCCGTACAAAACCAGCAAGCTACTGTATTTCACACGTGTGGATCCAAAAATAGCAAATATAGATCATTCTACACATAGAATTGCAAGCAATCACCAAGATAGTGCACCAATGGATAGTAGAACCCAAGAGAACCATGTATAAGCATGAAATGAGATAGAGAAGAGAGAAGATGACTCTCTCCATGAGTTACATCCTTTTATAGCAGGTCCAAACCCTATTTAACCACTTGGCTTTCCCACCAAAATGCTAACCCTACCAATTTTGGGTCTAGATTCAATGTACCCAACTTATTCGAATTGAATCTACTCAAACTCGCATTCTATCTTTCCCACACTTTCAAAAAGTGTTTATTCAAATGAAATTTAGACTAATGAACTTTGAAAAGTCAACCTCTAAGTCTAAAACAAGTTTTGCCTCAATATGCCAAATATGAAAATATTGCAAAATGTGATAAAGCTAGTTGAATCTTTCACACGTGGGGCAGCAAGCAGTGACTTCAACATCTCTCACCACGCATCTGCAGTACGTTAATGCCACATATTTCGGATCAAGGGTTACTAAAATCCTCATTTTCGGTCCGTAGCTGATCTACAATGGCCTCATTTAGATCAAAACCTGCATTTGAGGCATCACTGGAGCTCCTAACAATCCAATTGCGTTTCTACCCTGATAGGCAGGCGGCCATCCTCTGTAGCATATGTATATAGTGCTAAAAAATTTAAATAAAAGTAAAGTGTTGCTTTGACAACTACAAAAACGGGCTCTGCAAAAGAGAAGATCAAACAGATAAGACTCTTCTGCTTGGCCTGCCAAAATCACAAATGCGTGAGCTCCAACTTTCAAAATCCCAACTCTTGTATGCTTAGGAGAATAAACGCAGACCAGACGGAACAAACAAAAGAATACATAAAGATGAGATCAGTCTTCCTTAAAGAGGTCTGCAAAAGAAGAATAGGGCATCAACGGAATAACCAAGAAGTGAAAGTATAACCATCAATGCTGTAGCCAAACAGAATTCAAACAAAATACAGAAACAAATCAAAGAAAGGAAGAAAAAAAGAAGGATTTCTTCTCATTTAGTCCTCCTTCCATTTCGTTCTTCCGGTCATCTATACTGTTCTAAATATGGGTGCTCTTGATCTGTTTCGAGATACATCCATCATTCGTCTATTGGCTTCACATTATTATTTGCAAATTTATACGATTGTGTAAACTCTAAAGTAGGAATTAGACATATGGGCATAATAGTTGCAAGCAAACACACATAAAGAGCGCAATCTGGCTTTGTGTGTGTGTGTGTGTGTGTGTGTGTGTGTGTGTGTGTGTGTGTGAGAGAGAGAGAGAGAGAGAGAGAGAGAGAGAGAGAGAGATGATGACGACGACGACGATAACGGTGATGGGTCTTACATGCAATAGGTTTTCCGGAGCAAATGTTTGCGGCGAATAGTCAAATATTAGAACTTTGCATGTATTTTCTTGATTGTATGTTGAACGAAGCTAGCATACCATTTCTTCTATGCTAGCTATCTTGATGTTGGAATAGGATTGTCAGATGGCTCACAATTATTAATATCACAATTGTACCGAATCTATCAGACCAAGGCTTATGAAAAAAATATCTTAAAGTTAACTTCAGTTCCAAACTTCAGTTGATTGTGACAACAGATTGTCACAAATGAGAGCGATTATGATTTCAGCTGGTGTATTTCCTTCAAGTAAAGTCGGGTCCTCAAAGCACCTAAAACAACTTTCATCTTTTAGCAGTGGGAGACTTATTTAGCTGGCTGGCCGCTCTTGATATGTTGCATCCCATGGAGGGTGAAAGTGGCCCACAGGTCTTGCCTTTGAACAACTTCAGTAACAATGGTCCCCCGTTCTTCCATCAGTTTTTCCCGCAAAGTTGTGAGCATGTACAAGGTGGAAAGCAGGTGACGGTAGCTGCATGGTGGAAGATCCCATTTGAACTGCTTGATTTTGGTTGGGGGAAGCCGATTTATGCTGGACCTGTGGTGAATGACCGCACACTACTATCAAATGGAAAGCATGACGGAGGATTGAACGTCTACCTGGCTCTCCTTCTAGAGTTCAGAACTGAGAGAGGGAAGGGATGCTCTGAGTGAGAGAGGGAGAGACAGACAATAGATTGCTGAGAGAGAGAGAGAGAGAGAGAGAGAGAGACAGAGACAGAGACAGAGACGGTCAGCGCATGAGATGCGGCCAGGGAGGAAGGTGTTGTCAATGTGCGAGGGGTACAGCCAGGGAGCAGATTGCACTGGCAGCAGTCTTTTGTTTTCTTTACCACTGTTGAGGAAGTGTTTTTGCAAGGTTTTTCAAGTAAAAAAAGTTGAATCTGCAAAACCATGCTTTGCAGTAGGTTACATAGTGTTTCTTTTATTGAGAGTGAGAAGG
The DNA here is from genome assembly GCA_029204225.1 of Diphasiastrum complanatum. Taxonomy (NCBI): domain Eukaryota; kingdom Viridiplantae; phylum Streptophyta; class Lycopodiopsida; order Lycopodiales; family Lycopodiaceae; genus Diphasiastrum; species Diphasiastrum complanatum. Next base: position 19,980 of record MU834072.1, on the reverse strand, counting down.
ACAACGATATGTAGGTAGATCAGAGAGCGATAAAGAGAGCATGTAGTGTAGGTGCAAGTGAGGAACGATGAGAAAATAAGATCAAAGGTACTCAAGAAGCATGACATTGTATTTGTTTTATTGCTGCTTATGGTATAGAATGCCTCCATAATACCTGAATAATTTCTTTCTAGAAATTGCAGAATACTTTCTCTTGAAAAGCCTTTAATTGATCTTCTCCAAGAAACTGCAAAAATGTGTGTAGAGAGAGAGAGAGAGAGAGAGAGAGAGACCCGCTTGTGTGTGTGTGTGAGAGAGTTGCCTGCTGCTGGGGATCCAAAGAGGAGGAAGAGAGACCCGCCTGATACTCACGATCCAAAGAGCGGCCTGTTGCTCGCGATCTAGAGAGGGAGAGACCCCAGAGATAGAGAGAGAAGGCCCACCATGAAACAAATGATGAATAATACTCTCTGGGCCAATGGAGGTGCCATGGGAGGAGGGCCATGCATCCCCCTCCCCATCATTTTTGTGAAGAAAAAGCTCATGCATGGGTGAGGGGAGGAGGATGCATGGGTGCACCCATACACATGTGCAAAACTGTACATAAGTTTATATATATATATGTGTGTGTGTGTGTATGTGTGTGTGTATTTTTATGTATATGTATATGTGTATGTGTGCGTGTATGAGAGAGAGAGAGAGAGACACGTGGGGGGAAGAGAGAGAGAGAGAGAGAGAGAGAGAGAGAGAGAGAGAGAGAGAGAGAGAGAGAGAGCTTTGGTCTAGGTTACTTGTAGAGCTCTTATCCTCTTGCTATCACATGGCTTGGGGGCTAGATCTAGGAGGATTCTCCATGAGAGATTTAGATTTGGTTGGGTGGTTTTGCTCCATTGTCTCTCTTGTGTGTTTCTATCCTCATCTTAGGGGTTTTTCCTAGTGGTCTTTACATTGGTATCAGAGCCCGACTAAGATGTGGTCTTGGATAGGATGGAGACAAGTTCTACATCAAATTGGAAGTTGTGAGCACTTGTATTTACATCCCAGATGGAGTGCTATTTTTTTCTCAAGGGAATGGGATTCACTAATTTTGGTGTGAAGCATACTTTTTGAAATTGGTAGAGTGCACTTCTACATGGTTGATTTTGGTAAAGATGCCGAGAATTAACTTGAATTCATTTGTAATTCCCTGTTTCTTGAGGAATTTTCCAATTGCTTTTGAATGATCTACTTTGTTGGATCTTGTTGTTTGCTTGATGGCAAAATTCTGCTTGGCTGAATGGCTGAATAACTCACATGAGTTCCAGTTGTCCTGAATCTTGTTATGCAACTTTTATTCATTGACGAATTGATTGTGTATCAATTTATCCTGTAGAATGAGTTGAAAGTAAATGAGTTACTGGATTCTAACAGTTGCATGTGAGGATTGTAAACTTTTTAAGATCCTCCGGTTAGCATGCATGTGGATAGAAATTGGATGTGAAGACAGCCTTTCTCCACGAAGATTGAGAGGAAGAAATCTTCATGAAATAGCCTGAAGGAATCGAAGACCCCAACAATCGACAATATATTTGTCGGTTGCAACAATGTATTTATGGTCTGAAGTAGGCATCACGAGCTTGGTACAAGAAGCTCGACAATCTTCTAAAGTCTCTAGACTTCGTTCCTACTCATACATACATACATACATACATATGTATGTATGTATGTACATATATGTATGTGTGTATATATGTATATATACATATATACACACACATCTCAGATTTAGGGTTTAGGGTTACCCTTCAACCTTGCTTGACCTAAATCTAGAGTCAATACCCTAAAGTATTCCATCAACTCTAGCATCGACCTCAAGATTCACCAACAAGGCATAACATGCTAAAAATAGTCCTACATTCTCTCTACAATGCCAACGTACATATTGTACTCATTAGAAAAGATGCCAATAGACCTCCTGCGAGGAATTTACATGATTAGGCATAGGGGTAAGCATCTATACACGTGGCATGTGCCACATCATCACAAGATAAGAAAAGTATTGAGTATTGTATTCCAAGATCTAGAAGCTTGTTTCAAACCATACAAGCTCCTCTTGAGATGGCACACCTTGTCTTCCATCCCTTGCTTGACGAAGCCCTTGGGTTTCTCCATGAATATGGCCATTAGAAAATGCATTTGACACATTCATTTGAAACATCAACAAACCAAAATGAGAAGCAAGAGCAATGATTCGTCTTATGGTGGCCATCTTTGCCTCATCATAATCTACGCCCTTGGATTGAGCATACCCCATTCACCACATGCCTTGACTTGTGCTTAGAAACACTCTCATCTTGATTCATCTTGAGCTTAAAAACCCACTTACATCAAATCACATTCTTATCCTTAGGTAGATCAACAAGCATCCAAGTATCATTTTCAATCAATGCATTATATTCATCACACATAGGTTGAAACCATTCCTTTGACTCTAAGGCTTCATTAACATTTGAAGGCTCTTCAAAGAATGTGATGAAAGAAAAAGAAGATGTACTCCCCTCGACTTGCTTACCCTTGTCCTTGTAGGTGAGCTTTGATGGCTCCATCCTTGCCCTTGTAGATCTTCTTGGTGTGCTTGGTGTCCTTGGCTCTAGATCTTCCTCATGATCAACCTCCTCCTTGATCTTGGCTACCTCTCTTCCAATGGAGTGGTTAGTTGAAATATCTACAAGTTTATGCATTCTAACACCTCTAGAAATGACAAACTTTAGAGAAGAGGGAATGTAAACTTTGTAACCTTTGCTTGCATTGCCATAAGCTATCACGATTCCCTTCATGGATGATGGATCTCCCTTGGTCCTTGTCTCCAAGGGACATGTATATAGCAAATGCATCCAAAGAACTTTAAGTATTTGAGATTAGGCCTTTTTCCATACAACAACTCATAACATGTTTTACCATTTATAGAGCTACATGGAACTCTATTGCATAATAAATTAGCACACATGAGAGCTTCTTCCCAAAATGACTTAGGCAAGCAAGCATCTACCCTTAAAGCTTATAACATTCAAATAGAGTTCTATTCCTCCTCTCAGCCACCCCATTTTGTGGGACAAGATAGCTCTTTCTTGATCCCTTTTTGATCACAAAAAGCTTTAAATTCATTGGAGATATATTCTCCACCATTATCACTTCTAAAGACTTTGATCTTGTGATCATGATGCTTTTCAACAAAAGTCTTAAACTTGACAAGACTCTCAAAGACATGTGCTTTAGAAGAAAGTAGAAATACCCAACCAAATCTTTAGTAGTCATCAATAAAGGTGACAAAAATTGTGGCTCCAACATTAGTGCTTGCAAAGTGAACATCCGAGTGGATCAACTCAAGAGGATGTGATGCCTTTGTCGTGGAAATTAGAAAAGGTAGCTTGTGTGGATTTCATGGACTTGGTGTTGATGTATCCAATCCTCTTGTACCACAAATCAAATGTTGTCATTTTGCTCTCCTCGGCTACCATCACAAATTGGTTAGGATCAACAAAAGCATCAAGCTTAAATAATCTCCCAAACATTGTTCCCCTTGCTATGATCTTTCCATCTTTCTTGATAATGCATACATTAGTAGATAATTCCACAATGAAACCATGATCTAAATTTTGGCCAGTACTTATGACGATCTTGAGCTTGATCAATTTTCTAGATCCAAACCTAGCTCAAATTACTCATAAATTTGATCAAAAGCTAGTCTCATCCTTGATTCAAACTCTAGAAGAACGATGAATAAACCTATACTGAACCAAAAGCACTTTAGAGCACAAAAATGCCTCACAAATAAAGCTCTTCAAATTCGGGTTGAATCACTTTGACACAATCAATCTCAAATCTATCAAAATTTGAGCCTATTAGGAATGCAATTTTGACTAGTTTTGCATTCCAAGATTAAAAAAAGTATCAAAAGACTTGTACTGAATCTAAAAGGTGTCTTATAGGACCTAAAGAAGCCTAAGAATGACTTATTAAAGCTCTCAAAAGGCTGATTCACTTTTCCTGAAGAGTGGTGGAATCCAGTTCTACAAGAAAATCTCTCTTAGGTGACTTGTACTTCAAATAGTAAATCACCAAGACTTTCTAATTTGGTTTACTTGAATGAAAGCAAATCAACCTTGGTTTTTGAAGCTATAACTCAGAACATAAGATCCCCTTTGATCTATTTTCATCAAAATGAAACCAAATTTGAAGGTACTATCCCTAGATTATCAACTAGTAGCAAGGGCAAACCAATATTATTCAAAATCTAGGATTGAAGCTTGAAAAAATCAAATCTAAAGCTCACTTTTGATGAGGCTCTAGTACCGTAAAAACTTTACAAAATAATTAGTCCCAATCAATGCCAAAAGTGATGGAGAATGCACATTTGATTGATCTATATCTAAACAATGAGATACAATCAAGACTAGTTACCAAAACTAGCTTATCTTGGCATTTAACTCCACTTTAGGCACATAGATTTGATCAAAAACTCCATAGAAAAGTCCAAAAAGCTTCAAGAACCTATAATAAAATCTATAACCTTCCAATCAATGTAATAAATGCATAAGATCACTCACATATCAAAGCGCTAGCTCGTCACACAAAAACAATGTCAAGGAAAGTGAAAGATAACGATTTTTTGTCAAAATCTATGACAAAATCTCATAGATATATATACATAACCATCTCGGATTTTGGGTTTATGATTACCCTTCAACTTTGATTGACCTAAACCTAAATTAAATATCCTAAAATATTCCATCAACCCTAGCATTGACCTCAAGACCTCGAGATCCACCCTCAAGGCAAAACATGCTAAAAATAGTCCTACATTCTCTTTACAATGCTAATGTACATTTTATGCGCATTAGAAAAGATGCCAACAATTCTCGTGTGAAGAATTTATAAAATTAGGCATTGGTCTAAGCACCTATACATGTGGCATGTGTTGGATTCCTCTCCTCTCCATCCCTATTTTTTTTCTAATCTAGATCCATTCTCTAGTTACATGTACTGAGGATTCCACTCGTTTCTCACTGATACGATGTGCATTGCCTTCGAATCCCAACAGCACATGCCACATCACCACTTACAAGAGAAAGTACAAAAAACTAGTCAAGCTAGAATTGTGAAATTTCAATAGGTCCCCCTCTCCAAAGAAACACTCAATTTTTGGTACTATATAAAATTTTGGAATGTTATAGACATATACTTTTGAAATTTGTAGACCTATTCTCTTCTTATAAGAGATTTTTGATTGGTTGGATTGAATATTCATGTTTTTATATTGCAAAAGATTAGAATTTTTTTCTATTCCCTTCAACTTCTTGAAGCCATTTCCTTCTTAGCTAATTATACTATCCTTTATATTGTGAATATTTCATGAGGTTGCTATGGGGTTGTACCATCTTGCTCCAACAAAAACATCCCTCATTACCTAGGTCAACAAAATTCCACCATGAGCATGTTATTTTGTTTAGATAGAAAAGATATCACTATATAGATGAAGGCCTACGGATCTCTTCATGAATCCAGTTTCGCCTCTTCTCCATGCCAAACGTGATCCTCCTATAATAGGATGATAATTGAGAAGAAAAATAAATTAGTGCCTTCTAAGCATAAAATTTTGGCCATAAAGCCCTATAGAAAAAAATTACTAGTGAGGAATGCCATTAATGATTCAAGAAAAGAAAAATTGAAACACCTCTTCTTTGAGGGCACCTATCATATTTGGAAAGAGCAATGTACGGAATTTCAAACACATTTTCATGTAAAATTTAAGTAACGATTTTGATTAGACATGTGGCACTTGTTTATGGGGAACATACTTTGACAAAATTAATATGGACCACTAGAAATGACAAGTTATACAAACTTGAAATTTTCATCTGTCATGAATGGTTTTGCTTTTCAAGCTATTAAAATGTGGTGGTCCATCAATAAAAAGGAAGAAGACTATTTGGGGGTAGTCATTTCACTTTTAGTATTTGTCTATTGTAAGACACTACACATCAGGACTAAAAAGTCTTATTATGTGTATTTGAATGTGTACATAATAATTAATTGTTTCTATGTAGCACATTCATTAAGAAGTGACACTGGCCCTTTGAACAAGTGTACTTTTCATAGGTTCATTATAAGGCTTATAGTCAAAGCATTCTAGCTGAAAGAAAAAACTTCTAGCTACATCTTGGTGTGAAGGAACATACGCATACTCGAATGTTTTGTATTTAATACATTAATACAAGCACAAATTGGTCTTTTTCGTTATTGGTTTACATTTTAAAGGTTCTCGATATGCATAAATTTTAGAAGTATCTGTCAATGAGACACAATTAGCCATCATGCATTGGAATTTTACAAGTCAAATTGTCATCATGTCCCACAAACAAGAAATGTATTACTTATGTCTTCTAGTTTCTACGTTGTGTTATTGATTTGACATAGTACTAGAGTGGCAATAATACTAGCTACGTTGTGACCCTTTTTATGCCCTATCAAGCAATTCAATTAAGTGCATAGTCATTATTTATATCATTCTCAAGTTCTTCTTGATGTGTCATAATTAATATCACTCCATTTACCAATTTGAAATAATTAAATATTATACAAATTTATATTTGTACATATTAGGATTCATTTCAATGCACATGTGATAATCATTGACTTTGAAAAACTAAAGTTTATATGAATATAGTTCATGTAGTATCACATTGTCACAAAGCTATCCTAGTAATTATTGAAAATGAAATGAGTGAAAGAGGACATTGGGAAATGACTTAAGATGCAATTGAATGTATCTAGGATGAAGAGTCTTTATGATATCCAAACACTCATGATTGTTAGGCATTGTTTGTTTGTAGCTAGCCCATGAGATTAGACATGAACCTCAACATTTGACCTTGCACATTTCTTTTCATAAAAGAGATGGCACATGTACTATCATAGAGAATTTACTTAGATAATAATAAAGATTGTTCCATGACAGTGGGACAAAAACCACAATTTTGAGTGCAAGATTTGATATTAGACACAATATCTAATGGTAATTGATATCAATATTTTTACTAGAAAACTTCCAAAATTAGCTTTATAGAACATATCATACAACTTACCTAATGAGCACTTTCTTTGAATCAATATAGCTCACTTATTACGTGTTATCCACATGATTGTGTAGAAGCTCTAGGGTATGATAAGTTTTTTTTGTCTTTTACCCTATTTTTTTAAATCGACCATAACTTCTATTTAGAATAATGGACAACAATCATACACTTGTATTGAAACATGTTCGCCCTTGTGAAAAATTAAAAGCTATCTATGTTAAGTCTAGGGGTCTGATATGTTGAAAATGTCACTTCAAACTTGTTATACTTGGTGTATCTTGAGATATGAGATCATGATAGGATCTCACACGTGTGGAGTTTGTTCCCACGTGTGAAAAGATGTACATAACTTGTTTTTATAAAGTTAGATTGATTTTAGATGGATCTACCCATGTGTGAAATTGACCTTTGAGTAGAATCTAGAAATGAGTGAATTTGGCCAAACTTTTGTAAATAGAATGCACTTCCATGTGAATGAGTAAATGTTCCCACATGTCAAGGTGCTATTCACACGTGTGGATAAAATCGTAGATGATAAGATAGAGAGATTCCATTAGATCCTATTTTACTGGGAATATTCTTATAAATGTGGAAGACTGACTTTTTGTTTTCTAGCCAAAGAGAATAGTCAACTTTGGGAAATGAGCATATATGGCTCCCATTGGTGGATCTGAATGACTAGGCACTCTTCACACATGTGAAGGCTTTATGGACAGTACATAGCTCGTGGATGTACTTGATCTAAAAAGGGATCAATCAAATCAATGAGAAGTTGATGTGACATTGGCAAATTCTAGTTTTCTTTGTATTTTCCACATTTGTCTTGAGTTTTGATGAGTGGAATGCTCTTGTAATCTTGAGTACTTTAATCTCTGTTTACATTCCGTACAGAAACTATCCTCCACACGTGTGAGGCCGCTCTACTAAGTTTTTAGTCATTTGATCCATTGCTCTTGCTTAAATCATAGTGTAATGCATCTAGATCAAGATCTAAAACTTAGAACTTGATAGATCATTAAATTAAGCAATCAATAACTCTTAATGATTGTTTTGTACAATCACACTTGTCCTTTTTTCTGAAAATCGACATGGTATCAAAGCCAAGTCTAAGAGTGATCTAATGATTAATGAATCTTGTGAAATCATTGACAATGAGTTGCTTTTGAGCTTTACTTGAGAAGGCGAGTTCAAGGAAATAGGTACCATCAATATTTTTTGTCAAGATTGATTTGTGGGCTGCTGATGTACTGTCCACATGTGTGAAACCATATAGCAACCTTTAAATTAACTGCTTCTAGTGTTTTTGACCCAAAAATGTGCATATTAGTCCAAAATTCAAGGTTTTTGGTGCATTGTCTAGATCTAGGTTCAATCTATTGAATGCTAATGATCAATAGTGTTTTGATTCATTGAAGCAATTCATTTTGAAGCATAAGATCAGATCTATAAGGATGATTTGTTCAAATCTTATTTATTTTTTTAAGTTACAAACAAAATTATACTAGAATCAATTTTTTGGAGGAGTGATTTGCTAGGATATTTGAAGTACATCTATTATACCATCATCCAAGTTGAACTAGGTTGATTGGGCCGAGATTAGAAGCTTCTTGAAAAGCTAGAAATCTATTTTAGATCACTCTTTATGAAGAGATCTTTGTGCATCTCATAGGCTTTCATTCACAATGTCATCCATGGGTGGATATTTGTTAGAATCTACTGAGAAACTAACTTCCACAAACTATTCCATTTGGAAAGTGAGGATGGAATCACTACTTGTGATCCATGACCTTTTTGATATTGTTTTAGGAGTTAAGGAAGAGTCTCAAGCTGCCCAAGAACAACTAAAATACAAGAAGAGGGCTAGATTAGCCTAACATTTCTTAAAGTTGAACGTGAGCAATGACCTCTTGAAGGAGGTGGCTTATTTTGCCTCATCATCAAAAGAGGCTTGGGATTCACTAAAGAACATTTATTATAAGAGTGCTTATGCTAAGAAACTTAATCTTGCAAAGCATGAGCGGAAGTGGAAAAAATGGACAAGAGTATGTCCTAAGGGTCGAATCTTTGAACAAAGAATTGGGATCTATAGGAGAGAATATCCAAGACAATGAACTAGTACAAGTAATTTTGAATGTATTAGGTGATGAGTTCTCTAATATAGTTCAATATTTTGCTATTCAAGACCAACTTCCATCAATTGATAAGTTACATAATATTCTTATGGCTAAGGAGCTACATAATGGTGATGAGAAAGCAAAATTCACATCAAAAGGCAAGAAGAAGACACATCCATTCAAGAAGTTTCAAGGCAAGGAGGCCGAGGCAAAGGATGGAGATCTACCTCCAAAGGGAAGCAAAAGAACAAAGCCAAGCTTAAGTGTTTCTTTTTTGGAAAGAAAGGACGCTTTGCTTTCGAATTTTATAAGAAGAAGAATGCAAAAGGGAGTGAAGATCAAGGCAACCTTGCACAAGGGGAGGAGGAAGAGGATGGCATCAACACATCCTTGATGGTAGCATCTACACCAAGATCAAGCCAAGAGACATGGTGAATTGATAGTGGGGCTAGCTCCCACATGTCATTCAACAAGCATTATTTTTCTACTCTACTTTCTTTTAATGATTCTAAGAAGTCAATCTACACTTCTAGTGATCAAGAATGTAAGATATATGGCATAGGATCTATTCCATTATGCTTAGGATCATCTAAGAGGATAGATCTTGATAATGTTTTCTATGTTCCATCAATTTTGTATGTTCCATCAATTACAAAAAACTTGCTTAGAGTTGGTCAACTAATGGACAATGGACTAGATGTACATTTCAAGAATGGAGTGTGTTCCACATTGAAAAGTGATAAGTGCATAGCTAGTGGCATTAAGAAAGGAAGGCTTTTTTAAGTTGGATGCTAATGTGGCCATTGAAAGTGTGAATATGGTTAGGGAGGAGTTGACTCAAGTGGAGCTTTGGCACAAAAGATTAGGCCATCCTAATCTTCAAGCAATGGAATCCATGGCATCAAAGGAGCTAGCTCTCGGCCTACCAAATTCTTTCAAGAGGTGTGGCAAAGTGTGTGAGGCATGTGGCCTTGCAAAGTCACACAAGACTTCCTACAAGAGATCTTTGAAAAGATCTACCTCACCTTTGGATCTTATTCATTCAGATGTAAATGCTTTTTCTCATGAAAGTAATGGAGGTGCTTTAATGTATGTGACTTTCATAGATGATTGTACTAGATTCACTTGGATTGAATTATTATCTAAGAAAAACCTTGTATATGAAGCTTTTGTATGGAAAAGCAACTTAGTTCTTGTATTAAAGTTCTAAGATGTAATATTGGAGGAGAATATATCTCCAACAAGATGAGAGACTTTTGTGAGATCAATGGCATTAAGAGAGAGCTCACTTGTTCCTACACCCCCCAACAAAATGGGGTGGGCGAGAGGAAAAATAGGACCTTTGTGAATGTGCAAAGTCTTTAAGACTTGATCCATCTCTACCCATCTCCTTTTGGTGGGAGGCCATAACCTGTGCAAATTACTTATGTAATAGGCTTCCTAGTAGTGCTATTGGTGGGATCTCACCATTTCAAGCTTTGTTTGGCCCAATGTAAAGATTTTAAAGTGTCTGGATGTATATTTATGTCCACATTCCTTTGGAAACTAGAAGGAAAGAAGATGCAACTTCCTTCAAAGGAATATTTGTAGGCTATAGTGAAAATAGCAAAGGATATAGGATATTTGATCCTATTTCAAGCAAATTAAAAGCTAGCAAGGATGTCTTATTTGATGAATCTCAAAGTTACAAGTTGTCTCCAAGTGCATCTAATTTTTTAGGTGATGAAGATCTTGCAAAACCCGAGGAGGAGCTTCTTGAAAATGATCTTTAGGAAGATCAAGATCAAGTACCAAAGGGGCCGAGAAGATCCACAAGGAGCAAGGCCGAGCCTTCAAGGCTCACATACTTTGAGAAAGGAAAGCAAAGGGAAGACAAAACTCCTTCTACCTCTTACTCTTCCCTAACCACAATGCTTGAAGATCCATCATGTTATGAAGATGCAAGTATATCACAATTTTGGAGAGATGCAATGCAAGTAGAGTTTGATGTTTTGATAGATCATCAAACTTGGAATCTTGTACACCTTCCATATGGGAAGAAGCCACTTGCATGTAAGTGGATCTATAGATTAAAGTACAATCAAGATGGATCTATAAGTAAGTACAAATCTAGATTGGTTGCTAAGGGGTTTTTTCAAACTAAGGCATAGATTATGAAGAAACATTTGCTCCTATAGAAAAGCTTGTAACTATTAGATTGAACATTTGTATTGCTACTTTGTTCAAGTGGAATATCTATTAAATGGATGTGACCAATGCTTTTTTGAATGGCTACTTGGAGGAGGAAATATACATGTTGCAACCCGAGGGCTTCATCAAGGATGGTGAGGAGGACAAGGTTTGCCACTCTAGGAAGAGCCTATATGGCTTGAAGCAAGCACCTAGAGCTTGGTACTCTAGGTTGCATGATTTTCTCTACTCCCTTGGCTTTGTGCTTTGTACATCAAATGTAATGATGGAAAGATCATCATTTTAGTACTTTATGTTAATGATATCATAATGATAGGAAATGACGGTGAAGGCATAAGAAATGTTAAAGCTTCTTTGTCTAGTGAATTCAAGATGGTAGATCTAGGACTTCTTAATCTCTTACTTGGAATAGAAGTTACTAGAGGTAGTGATTTTACTTTTATAATTCAATGAAAGTATGCTACTTCCATTCTTGAAAGGTTTGGCATGAAAGATTGTAAGGGGATTGACACCCCTATGGAGCAAGTTTGTAAAGTTACTAATGATTGTGATGAAGCATCCTTTGAGGACATTACACTCTTTAGGAAACTAATAGGCTCCTTAAGCTATTTGACAATCACTAGACCATATTTGAGTTATAGTGTAAGCAAGCTAAGTCAATATATGCAAGTTCCTTTGATGCATCATTGGAAAAGTGCCAAGAGAGTGCTTAGATATGTCTCTTCTACTAGATTTTTTGGCATTCCCTATCAAGGATCTAACTTGTCCTTGAAGGCATTTTTGGATTCAAATTTTGCAGGAGACAAGATGGATAGATCTATAAGTGCATTTTCCACTTTTCTTTGTGGAGGAGTGATATCTTGGCTTTCCAAAAAGCAAGATACAATTTGTCTTTCCCCTTGTGAAGCTGAGTACAAGGCATTGACTTCAACAACCAAAGAACTCCTATGGCTAAGAAGACTTTTGGTGGAGCTTCAAGTGCTAAAGGTCGAGGAGATCTCTTGCATCTATTGTGACAATCAAGCTTCTCAACAAATTGCTAGCAATTCGATCTTCCATGCTAGAACAAAGCATATTGAGATAGCTCATCACTCTGTGAGGGAGAAGGTGCAATCCAAGGAGGTTCAGCTTCATCATGTGCCATCATCCGAGTGCATAGTTGATATCTTAACCAAACCTTCGGCTAAAAATCCATTTTTTAAGTTAAGAAGTGCTCTTGGAATTGTAGTTTGATGTACATTAAACTTGCCAAGTTAGAAGTGAGGAGGAGTGTTAAAAATGTCACTTCAAACTTGCTATACTTGGTGTATCTTGAGATATGAGATTATGATAAGATCTCACACGTGTGGAGTATGTTCCCACGTGTGAAAAGATGTACATGACTTGTTTTTATAAAGTTAGATTGATTTTAGATGGATCTACCCATGTGTGAAATTGACCTCTGAGTAGAATCTAGAAATGAGTCTATTTGGTCAAACTTTTGTAAATAGAATGCACTTCCATGTGAATGAGTAAATGCTCCCACATGTCAAGATGCCATTCACACATGTGGATAAGATTGTAGATGATAAATTAGAAAGGTTCTATTAGATTCTATTTTATTAAGAATATCAAATGTGGAAGACTAGCTTTTTGTTTTCTACCAAAGAGAATAGTCAACTTTGGGAAATGAGCATATATGGCTCCCATTGGTGGATCTGAATGACTAGGCACTCTTCACGTGTGTAAAGGTTTGTTGGACAGTACGCAGCTCGTGGATGTACTTGATCTATAAAGGGATCAACTAAATCAATGAGAAGTTGATGTGATATTGGCAAATTCTAGTTTTCTTTGTATTTTCCACATTTGTCTTGAGTTTTGATGAGTGGAATGCTCTTGTATGCTTGAGTACTTTAATCTCTATTTAAAGTACGTATAGATACTGCCCTCCACATGTGTGAGGCTGCTCTACTAAGTTTTTAGACATTTGATCCATTGCTCTTGCTTAAATCATAGTGTAATGCATCTAGATCAAGATCTAACACTTAGAACTTGATAGATCATTGAATTAAGCAATCAATAACTCTTAATGATTGTTTTGTACAATCATAGTTGTCCTTTTTTCTGAAAATTGACATGATAAACTTTTTTGTATCCATGTATGTGTGAGTAGGTGATAGGGCCAATTTTGGCTTAGGAGGCTACTCGAGCAAGTACATGTGTAATTCCATGATTAGGCCAAAAGTAATTTGTGATGTGGCTCAAGCTAGTTAGGCTTGCTACAAGTGTCTTAATTAGGTTGGATGAGTGACTCACTCCTATGTGTTGGCATGAGATCTAGTGACCAATCAAGTGGACCTGATCTGGTATTGTACAAAATTTAGTGCTAAAAAACCTGTGAGGGACAGCCAACTTTGACTTTTTGGTTCTCCTCCAAGTTAGATCCAAAATACATGCTAGATAGCTTGCTAGAAAGCTAGTATCATCAAGATTGCATAGCAATTAGTTTCATATCAATTGGATCTTCCAATCACAAAGTTATAGCCAATTGAATCAATGTGGGTAGGGCACCCAACCTAGTTGGACACATTTTGTTTGACTCCTATCTTGCTTGTTTGATCCAAAAACTCAAGAAAAAGCTTGCCAATCTAGTCTATTTGAGATCTAGACAATTTTTTGAGGTCATAGCCACATTGTTTCATGAAATCCATCTGTATTTGAGTAATTTGTGGATGTTCTGAGTGCTTTCCACGTGCTTAAAAGAGTTTAAACCAAACTTTGTCCATACTTCATCTTTGAGTGAAAGTTTGATCTAGTTTAAGAGAGATTGCTAGAGCTAATGAGATTGATCTCACATCTACTTGCAAGATCTCATCTTGGAGTTGGTAGCACACCTTTATTGGATCCATTATTGAGAGAGAAGCAACACTTTGTAGTCCATTACAAGACATCTACTCTAATTTTCATGGCATCCATGGGTTCCTTCCTATTAAAATCAAGTGAGAGATTATCTACCTCCAATTACTCTATTTGGAAGGTTAGGTTGGAGTCAATTTTGATCCTCCAAGATGTAATGGATATTGTCCTTGGACTTGAGGAGGAGCCTCAAGTGCTTCAAGAAGTACAAAGGTACAAAAAAAGATCTAGAATGGCTCTTCACTATATCAAGATGAATGTCTCTTATGAGGTATTGAGAGAAATTGGTGCTTGCACCTCGGCCAAGGAGGCTTGAGATACACTCAAAGCCAGTTATGAGGCCAAGAATACCTCTAGGCTCCTCATTCTACGGAACCAAATCTTCCAAAGCTGCCAAAAGAGTGGAGAGAGTGCTTCCAATTATGTATTGAGAGTCAAAGACATCCATAGAGAGCTTGCATGTATTGGAGACACCATCAACCAAAGTGAGCTAGTCCAAGTCATCCTCAATGGCTTGAGAGATGAATATGATAGTCTTGTCCAATCTTATTCCATCAAAGAAGATCTACCAAGCTTGGAGGGCTTCCATGGTGTACTTATTGTTGAAGAATCAAGACAAGAGAACAAGCTCATGAGGATGGAAAAACTCTCAATCAATTATGATGGAGATGGCAAAGCCTGATTTGTCAAAGACAAGCACAAAGGGAGGAGCAAAGGTCAACATCAACATTTCTCTAAAGAAAAAGCTAAAGATAAGTACAAAGATGGAGAGGAGGAGGATTCCTCTCAAGCTTCTACATCAAAGTTGAAGAAAAAGAAGATCAAGTGCTTCTTTTGTGGCAAGAAAGGCCATTATTCCACTAATTGTTTCAAGAAGAAGAACCGATTCAAGGAAGCCAACATCTTTAATGAGGGAGATACTGATGCAATTGAAGGTGATGTAGAATAAGTGTTGTTGGAACCATTCCTTTGTGTCTTGGATCATCTAAAAGAATGGATCTAAATAATGTCCTTTATGTATCTTCAATCACCAAGAACTTGTTAAGTGTTGGCCAACTCATGGATAATGGCCTAGATGTACAATTTAAGCAAGGAGTTTGTTCCATTTTCAAGAATGACAATTGCATATAAAAAATGATTTAAACATGGTAGATTGTTTAAATTGGATGCTAATGTGGCTATGGAGAGTGTGAACTTGGCAAAGGAGGAGATCACCCAAGTGGAGCTATGGCACAAGATGTTGGGCCACCCATCCCAACTTCAAGGCAATGGAATCAATGTGTGAAACTCCAAGAAGTTGTCAAGGTGTGGTAAGCTATGTGAGGCTTGTAGTCTCTCAAAGACTCACAAGCATCATTTCTCTAGATCTACCACAAGATCTACAACCCGTCTTGAAATCATACATTTGGATGTGCATAGCTTCTCACAAGAATCTAATGGTGGTGCCAAAGTATATGTGTCATTTATTGATGATCACTTCAAAATTTGCTTGGATCTACCTTTTGTGTTCAAAAAGTATGGTGTTTGGTTCATTTTTAAAGTTCAAAGCTCTAGTTGAAAATCAACTTAATACTAAGATCAAGGAATTAAAATGTAATGGTGGAGAGTACATCTCCAACAAAATGATAGAGCTTTATAATGCTAATGACCTAAAGAGGGAGTTACCTTGTCCTTATATCCCTCAACAAAATGGAGTGGTTGAGAGGAAAAATAGATCTCTATGTGAGTGTGCTAAGCTCTTAAGGCTAGAATATTCTCTACCAAAACCATTTTGGGGTGAGGCAATTGTATGTGCTAACTTTTTATGCAATAGATTGCCTAACAAAGCCATTGGAAGAATCCAACATATGAAGCTCTATATGGTAAGAGGTTGAATCTCAAAGATTTGAAAATATTTGGATCTACTTGCTATGTTCACAAATCCTTGGAGATAAGAAAGAGGGACGATGCCACTTCTATCAATAGTGAAAATAGAAAAGGATATAGAGTCCAGCAAGTTCACACGTGTGGGAATTACCATAAATGGGTGAATGATATTTACTAAGTTTTGTGTTAGCACATAGAACATTTGAAAATTACAATCTATCTCTAGATTCTATGGCTAGATCACAATCTAGAATGCTAATAACCAAACTATGATTGCTTTCACAAGTGTGAAAAAAAAGTACAAATAAATTCAAGTATGAGAGAAAGCCTCCTACTCGGATTAGAGAGAGAATGGCAATTCAAACTTATAATTTCAAAATCCAAATTGACAAGAAGATAGCATCTATGCTTGATTCATCATCAAAATTAGTGAGAGATCTCACTTACATATATAGTGATGGTATTAGCTCGAGGTCGCACAAGCCTCAAATGACATTTGTCTGCTTCTAAGAGTAGTAACTACCAAAATATTGACACCTACAAGTTTGCATGTAGAGACTGTGAATAATTTCATATCACTAAGATCCAAAATGTCCCTTTGATCTTTGGTTAGATAGACAAGCAAATCAGCAATCTTGCCAATGTAGAAAAATCAGCATCTACACTATGATTGACATGCAAAGTCTAATAAATCTAGATCAAACGTCAATAAAAATATAAACTAATATTCATGTCCGTAAAAATAGTAAGCTATTGTATTTCACACATATGGATCTGAAAATAACAATTATTAAGCATTCTACACATAGAATTGCAAGATATCACAAGTATAGTGCACCAATGGATAGTAGAACCCAAGAGAACCATGTATCAGCATGAATGAGATAAGAGAGAGAGAGAGAGAGAGAGAGAGAGAGAGAGAGAGAGAGAGAGAGAGAGAGAGAGAGAGAGAGAGAGAGAGAGAGAGAGCATGTATTCTCTTCCCATGAGTTACATCCTTTTATAACAAGTCAAAACCTAAATTTAAACTTTGGTTTTCCCTCCAGTCCTATGCTTTTTGAACAAGTCCTTTCCCCATGCTTTGGTGAAGATATCAGCTAACATTCCCTTGAGGACACATGTTGAAGCTCCACCTCCTTTGCCATGACTTGCTCCCTCACAAAGTGATATGCCACGTCAATATGCTTGCTCCTAGCATGAAAGATAGGATTAGTTGCCAACCTTTGGGCTGATAGATTGTCACAAAAGATGATTGGACTCTCTGAAAAATCCAACAAGTGAGGATCCTTGATCATCCTCTTGATCCATACCATCTCCTTTGTGCAATGTGTAAGAGCTTTGTACTCGGCCTCACTAGATGACAATAAGATAGTGGCTTGTTTCTTCGACATCCATGATATAGCTCCATCATGTATGAAAATACAATGAATACTAATGGATTTCCTATCCATTATATCTCCAGCATAGTCCGAATCTGAAAATCCAAACAAGTTAGGTGATGATCCCTCATACAATATGCCAAAATCTCGAGTTCCAATGATGTACCTCAAAACTCGTTTTCCTAGCTTCCAATGCTCCTCACTAGGATCTTGCATGAATTGGCTCAATCTTCCAACACAAGAGCTTAGATCTGGTCTTGTAATGGTTAGATAGATGAGTGAACCAACTAGCTTCCTATAGAGAGTAATGTCCTTGAAGGATATTTCATTATCTCTTATAGTTAGCTTTACATTTGACTCCATAGGTGTATCACGAGCTTTTGCATCTAACATATGAAATCTTTCTATAATAGAATTAGGATATTTCTCTTGACAAATGAAAGTATATTGAGAATATCTAACACTTCTATTCCTAAAATGTAATGCAAATTACCGAGATCATGCACCTCAGATTCCTTCTGAAGAGCACTCTTGATATCTTCCACATCTTGATTGTCTCCACCATCATCCACATAGATTATCAAGATGGTAACATCATTTTCAGCAACCCTATATATAAGTGAATGATCATACTCACTCATAACAAAGCCTTGAGAGAGTAAAAAAGTGTTAAACTTAGCATATCGACTCCTTGGTGCTTGCTTAAGGCCATATAAACTCTCTTTTGTAGTAAACACACATGCTTTGTTCTACAAGTATAAATACCAAATGGAAGCCCAAGTAATTCTCCCTCACTTGAAAAAACATTGGCCTCAATGTGGGGCTTTGTAGAAGAAATGTAGCTCTCGGGTTGCTCCATGTACACTTCCTCCTCAAGATCACCATTCAAAAATGCATTTGTAATATCCAATTGCCATAGATCCCATCCATAAATAGTAGCAAGTGAGATGATGTCTCAAATGCTTACCATCTTTGCCATGGGTGCAAAGGTTTCATCATAGTCAATCCCATGTTCTTGAGCATATCTTTTGCCACTAACCTTGCCTTGTACTTGTTGATAGATCCATCTTGGTTTTTCTTCACTTTGAAGATCCATTTTCATCCAATAGCTTTCTTGTCCTTAGATAACTCCACCAATCTCCATGTTCCATTCTTCATAAGAGCCTGATATTCAAGATCCATTGCTTGGATCCACTCCTCTTTGTCCCTTGCTTCATTTACGCTTGTAGGTTAATCAAAAGAGGTTAGGAAAGCAACATAATTTCCAAAAACTACTTGCTTACCCTTTTCATCATATGTGAGGCCTTGAAGGCATTTGTCTTTTCCTTGATGTTCTCCTTGGCTTTTGACTTGATGATGGTCCTTCATCATCACCAATCCAAAGTAGGATCATGTACATCAACGTCAAGAATGTTAGATCCATCCACATCACCATCAGTAATTCTTGAAGATATTTTTGGAATGTTCCCCTCATAGAAAATAACATCTCTCTACCAACAATCACTTTGTTAGTAGAAGGAATGTAAACTGTGGACGTAACTCACCTCACTATATCTACAAATATAAACCTATCCTTGAAGAATGGATCCCCTTGGACCTATCATGAAGTGGTAATGTTTGACATAGCATGTGCATCAAAAGTCTAAAAAAGTTGACAAACGCCTTCTCTAGAATAGCATCTCAAAGGTTCCTTCCATCCAAAATAGCACTTGGCCACTAGCACACAACAATGCTTGATCCAAAATGGCTTACCAAGATTAGCATTTAACCTCATGGCTTTGGCACTTTCACATAAAGTCCTATTCTTCCTCTCGACCACTCCATTTTGTTGCGAGTTCCTTGGTGTTGTATACTCCTCTTGATCCCATGCTCCTCACAAAAAGCCTTGAACTTGGTAGATGTGTACTCTCCACCATTGTCACTCCTTTAAGCACTTGATCTTTGTGGGAAATTGGTTCTCCCTTGCATTTTTGAACTTAACAAAGACATCATACACTTCATCGTTGCTCTTTAGTAGATAGATCTAACAAAATCTACAAAAATCATCAGTGAAAGTTACATACATTCTAGCTCCACTATTGCTAATTGTAGTAATTCCATGAACATCCGAATGTACAACTTGAAAAGGCTTTGTAGATCTAGATGTAGATCTAGTATAAGGTAATCTATGTGACGTTGAAAAAGCACAAGACCACAAACATGATTGATTCTTTTTAAGGAACTTGGAAGACCAATCACAACTTGCTTCCTAGCCATTACCTCCAATGACTTGAAGTTGAGGTGTCTCATTCTTTTATGCCAAATCTCTTGAATAGGTATTTGCTCTCTTGCAACACATCCAACTTAGTTAGCAATAACACAAGCATCTATTTTGAACAACTTCCCTTGTCTTTTATCTTTTTCAATCAAGATATCCTTCCTTTTGATCATACAAGCATCTCC